>CATIWM010086114.1:0-12604 GCA_949671775.1 Mallotus repandus | reverse complement strand
GACACATGATTAAACTATGGAAAACCCATGAAGATCCATGGACTACCATGGATAAACTTTTGTACCTTCATGTAGTTTTAGGTTTTTTTTTAATTTTATTTTATTATATTTTCTGTGTTTTAATGGTATTTGTATTGTGTATTTATTTTTTATTTTGGTCATGTAACTATTATTGTATGTAGGTTGTAATAGCCCCGATAGTGGAAATAATGAAACTTTTACTTTTTGCCTTTTAAAATTAATTAGCAAATTAGGTTCAATTTGGTAAAATTCGAATTAAAATCAATGATGGCAGTAGTTAATTTTAGGTTGCATATAAATTGAAATTAGGGTTAGAAATCACAGTATGTTTGTTTTGATTTGTTAAATTCTTTCATTTTTATTGTTTGGGCTTATTTATATTTTTACTCGTTTTGGGCCCCAAGCTCACGTTAGGATTCACAAAATTAATTAATAGGCTTTTAAAATTGGTTTTAAGTTTTAATTAACTTTAAAATTAATTTAGGCCCATTTAGGTTAATTAGATTTAGGCTCACTTTTAGTTAATTAAAATTAATTTAGACCTAGCCTAGCCCATTAAAGCATTTCTTTTAAAAATAAATAGATTTGGATCACTTTATTTAATTTAAAATTAATTAGAATTAGGCTCATTAATTTAAGCTCAATCAAATCCATTTCCTTAAAATAGTATATTTAAGCCCATTTTCCTTAGAATTAAAAATAATAGATTTAAGGTCATTAAATTAAATAAAATGTAGGCCCACCTTTAGTTCTCATTTCATTTGTAATTAAAAAATATAAACTTAGATAATTTAACTAAAATCAATGTAGAATAGACTAATATAGGGACTGTCTCGCTTTATGAATGCAGTTTTTACATGCTTTTTCATTGACTAGTTGCCTTGGTGCTAGATGGATGTTTAATTAGGGTTTAAATGAAATTGCATGTAATTAGAGAATAAGATATTAATTCATAAACTAATTTTAAAGAACAAGAGACTAAAAGAAGTTGGTATTTCGTACCCAGAATTTCCTGATTGTGGTGCTAACTCTGTTTTAAAGAATCGAGTTACCACCACCTTCGATTTGTCCTAATTATTACCCTAGGTGGCAACTCCTCTTCTCCACACCATGTCTTTATGATATGGTTAGTGTGTTCCCTGGAGCCTTGAGCTCAAACAGTGTCATAGTTACTAAAATCTTGGACGCGCGCTAAACCCCGCCGTCTACACCTGTTCTAAGTGTGCGACCTATAGGTTCACATAACGTTGGCAGTGGACTTAAAATGCCTAATTTTGCTTACAAGTCATAAGTGGCCTCTAACAAGAAATTATGACCACCCACGTTGTGTGAAGGCTGATAATTTTACATAACCTAATACACTGTGTGTATTATAGTTCTTTTGGCACCTGATATCTTGACTAAACATAAGGCATGGTTTATGTCATCCTTATATAGTTCAATCATATTGTTTCTCAATCCTAAATAGACTGATACTGATAACTTTTTATCAATACCTTCTAGCATGGCCATGCATTTCACTTCAATCTAACTTATCGAGGGGCCCACTGATATATTATCAAAATAAATGAGGGACAAATTTCATCTCAATCACTCATATTCCTCACATAACTCATTTTATATCCAATCATAGCTTGTTTTATCATCAGGTTAAAGATCATGCAAGGATGTGTAAAATACAAAACTCATCATGCAGGAAACCATGGTGATTTCAGGTCAGAGGACTCAAATAATACTACTGTGATGAGAATTACTTATGAAAATTATCCATGTATTATTCTCATAGTGGGTCGATCCAGTACATCATTTCTCTAAATATGTATCTATGAGTTTGACTCAATATCTTATATACATGATCAGTAAAATATAATCATCAGTCAACCTTATACTAATCTTTATTCATTGTTGTTCCCACAATAATGATCGACTAGGGATATTTATATTAGAATTCAAATATCACCTAAGAATTTTACTATTAAGTCACGTACTTAAGGACCTTAGGTAGAATTAACTAATCAAGGATAATATTAGAATTAGCCAATGATTATGAAAATGCCTATTTATTAATGAAATAAGAATATGACAAAGTCAAAGTATGGCCATTACAAAATTAGCCTAGGGCATATTACTAATAGAAGATATCATCCAATTCCATGAGTATTCCCATAGAGTTTTTCAGAGTCTTTTTTTCCTTTTTAAATCTAGAAATGGAATTCTTTAATTCTAACACTTCTCTACAAAGCTTAAGATTTTCATCATTTGCTTTCTTGAGTTGCTCCTCCAAAGAGTTAAAGGATTTTAAATCAGTAACAAGTTTTTCATTAGATTTAACAAGTTTAGAAAGTTCATTTTTCAAGTTTTCAAATTCCTTGGACAAGTTAGATAGTTCATGCTTATAAAGCTTCTTTTAGGGAGCAAACTTTTACATTGAAACATGAGTATGCTCACAATAGAGCTCTCATCATCATCATCGTCATTGTCATAATCATTATAAGAAGAATGAGAAGTATATGGTAGCTCATTTTTGTCTTCAAAAGCCATGAAACAAAGGTTGGCCACTTCTTGTTGCTCCTTTTCCTTTTTTGATTCGGAGGAGTCATCCCATGAACCTTTGAAGGCCTTCTTCTTGTCCTTTACTCCTTTGTTCTTGAATTTGAGCTTGGCGCACTTACTTCTAATGTGTCCTAATTTCTTACATTCATAGCAAGTAACCTCTTTATTCTTCTTGCCATCATACTTATTGTTGTCTTTTTACCTTGAGAAGTTTTTTCTCTTCAATAACTTCTTGAACCTTCTTGTATAGCCTTCAATGCAATCCCCTTTTTCTTCTCTTCTTTCTCATCTTTCTCATCTCGTCTTTGCTTTATAGTAAGCTCATGTGTAAAGAGCTTCCCAATCAAAACATCAGTTGAGAGAGTTGAGAGGTCTTGAGCTTCCTCAATTGAAGTGACCTTAGATTCCAAATCCGTCTTGCGTATGATTCTTAGAATCTTATTGTCCACTTCTTCCTTGGAAAAATGTTTTTTAACTTTCTTTAGGGTAGTAAGAAGATCATTGAGTTGGTTTGTCATTTTCACTATTGATTCTTGTGGCTTCATCTTGAAGAGTTCAAATTCATATATATGAAGTAGAAACTTCTTGCTCCTCACTTGTATATTACCTTTATAGTGGCTCTTAAGTGTTTCCTATACTTCTTTTGTGGATTGGCAATATCGAGCTTTGCCACCTTCTTCTCTTAACACAGAGGCTAGTAAGATTGTTATGGCTTTCTTATTCTTGTAGTTTTCTTCTTTTTCCTCGTTGGTCCATTGACTTCTTGCAAAAGCAGTCTCTACACTATCAATTATAGCCTTAGGTGGTTCCTAACCCTTGAGTATAACATCCTAAAGTCTAACAGGATCACTACCTAAATACAACTCCATTTTGAACTTCCAATGTGGGTAGTCACTACCTTCAAAGATGTAAGGAAACGGTTATGCAACTTTCATGTGTAGTGAGCACAAGCCTTAAATAGGGTGAAATTTGAAAATTTTCACTTGCATAGCCCTTTATAACATGAAGATTTATTTTCCTATTGATCCATTTTGCATTCTACACATAGCTAAAAGGCAAGCAACACATACAAACATCAACCTAGGAATTCTAAGTTTCTGAATACTTATAAACTCCCAAGTTTGATATAGACCACAATAGTTATCTACAAGCTTTGATGTAGTTAGATTCACCTCTTGAATCAAATGCTCTAGCCTCCCAAATGTTAGGCCTCTAGCTTCAAACACCAAAGATCCAACACATCACTTTCTTGCTTTGATTAGATTAGATGCAAGTAGCCTCTTAAATGACCCTCGCAGTAATTTAATATTCTTGTAAGAATACTTTAGGTTTATTTTTTGTATGTGTTCCTCTCCTTTTATATCTCTACATAAAACTCTCTAACCTTAAAACACATCTTAGGTTATGTATTTTTATATTGAAAAAGCAAACCCTATCACATTGTAAGTATACAACTTGTCATGATAAGTATGCATCTTGTATATCTAATTAATGCATAAAAAGGAGTGTAGAGAATTAATACATCTCATATATTATGTCTAAATACATTCTCTACACATATTAATGTGATATATACCTTATCATACGCATAGTTAACATTATACAATTAAAGGATAATGCATGCCTAACATGACAAATTTGATCATGCCATGTTCACATGGATTTAGGCTTGGTAATTGGGCCAACACTTGGCCTAAGCCCAATCCAACATACAAATGGGCCTTGATAAGGTTCATGGGCATTTTCAATAACTTGGATTAATCTTTGGTACAAAACTCTTTTGGGCCTAGGCCCAAACTTCTTGGGCCATTAATTTACGTCCACTTAGAAATAACATATATTATTAATTTAGTACTTTAATTAATATCTCATATTAATTAAGTATAAAATAATAATTAAACCCTTGGTGGAATTAGATTTCATGATATGATAGAATCATTGCTTAAAGCATAATTCAAATTCTATTAATGTTAATTAATTAATTAAACTCTTTAATCAATAATTAGATTAATACTAATGGTGATTTGATGAAACTCTTTTAGATGTGACTTATTAGGTTTATGTCTAATTGGCAATGAGAAGATAATATCAACACTTGATATTATTTGAAACTCCTTTCAAGTCTAAATGTAAAAATCTCAATTTTGCACATTTAGCTCTCACAAGTTGTGAGTGACCCCTAGCATCAATATCATAACTACCTAATTAGAAATGAATGCATTTATTGATTCACAAGAACCCTTTGGTCATAATTACCGTGCACTAAAATCCGTTCATTTAAAAGATCCCAATATAACCTAGAGTCATGGTTTAGTCAAACTCTAATAGTTAAATCATATGACCTCATCTCAAGTTCTAATTCTTGATAAAACATAACCAACATTGAAACTCTTTCAATCCGTGTGATGTTTGTCCTGGCTACGAACTTATTCATTAAGAATGAACTTAGATAGCATAAGATCTTATCTTGGTTCACTCTAAGCAATGAATCCCATCTTGGCTGAACACTCATCCTTACACTTAACCGACTAGAGCCACCACACGTCATATACCCACGTATGATTAACACAAGTATGTAACCAATAATAAACCCTAACCAGTTAAATGTGGATGATCGTGTCACCTCAGGTCAAAAGAATATATGCACCATTATGACCTAGATTATGATTGTAGACTATAAGTGAATATGCATGCAATCACATATCTAACGTCATGTTCGATCCACTCATCACATGAGTATCCAAATATCTATTTTGATATCTTATATCAAGTAGCATAAGACTCACTACCTCCCACTATTAGTATCACATATTAATCAAGGAAAATAAATAGAGGTGATAATCTAATTAATATTACGCAAATATCAATTTACCAACTATGAAAATTATATAGCAAATGTACTAAATAAATTTGTAACTCATATTATCAACTCTTGATAATAAATTTATTTAACATTGTGCTATTGGATAAATATTCAATTAAATAAACACTTTAGGAAGTAGAATATTATTTTATTGCTATTTGGGATAATTTACAATGTCAAAATATGGGATTGGGCCTCTAGGGCATACCACCTATGCTAACAATCTCCCACTTGCACTAGAGCCAATCACTACAGTATCTTAGACCCATCTTATCAAGATGTTGATCCAGCTATAGTTGCATTAATGCTTTAATAAGTCAATCAGTGACATTATCAGCTAAAGCTACCTTTTGTACAATGATATCGCCTTTTCCAATAAGTTCCATGATAATATGAGAGCACCTTTCTATGTGTTTAGATTTCTAGTGAGACCTCGATTCCTTTGCTAAAACAATGGCTCCAATGTTGTCACAATAAAGAAGGATTGGTGACTCAATAGAAGGAACATCTCCTAGTTCAATAATGAACTTCTTAATCCAAATAGCTTCTTTAGCAGCATATGATGCGGCTATATACTAGGCTTCTGTAGTGAAATCAGCAGTGACACCTTGCTTGGAACTCTTCCAACTCACTGCTCCTCCATTGTAAATGCATACAAACCCAGAGACAGATTTTCTATCATCCACATTTGACTAAAAGTTAGAATTTATAAAACCATCTATTTATGGATCACCTCCTCCATAAGTTAACACTAAATCTTTAGTCCTTCTCAAGTACTTAAAGATTGCCTTAACAGTTATCTAGTGTTCTATACCTGGATTGGATTAAAACCTGCTAGTCACACTAACAACATAGGCAATATCAGGCCTAGTACATAGCATAGCTTTCTATAGTCGAACCATAAGGAACTTTAGCCATTTGCTTCATTTCCTCAGGTGTCTTAGGTCACATGCCTTTGGATAAATGGATACCATGCCTAAATTGTAACGATCCTCTCTTAGAATCAAGCATGTTGAACCTCTTCAACACTTTTTCCAAGTAAAGACTTTGGGATAAACCTATCATTCTTCTCGATCTATCTCTATAGACTCGAATGCTAAGAATATAAGTAGCTTCCCCTATGTTTTTCATAGAGAAAGTTTTACACAACCATAATTTTACATTTGTAAGCATACCAACATCATTCCTTATTAATAAAATATTATCAACATATAGGAATAGGAAAGTGAGTTGGCTCCCACTAAACTTCTTGTACACACAGGGCTCATCTTCATTTTTTATAAAACTAAAAGATTGAATGGCTTCATCAAAACGATAATTCCAACTCCTTGAATCTTGCTTTAGACCATAAATTGATCTATTAAGCTTGCACACTTTGGAACCTTATTCGGAGTCAAAACCCTTAGGTTGCTCCATATAAATCTCTTCCTCAATATAACCATTGAGAAAAGTAGTTTTGACATCCACTTGCCAAATTTCATAATCATAGTGTGCAACTATAACAACAAATGTCAAAACTTGGTTTGCGTACATGGAATCCATTTCAGCTTTCATTGCTTCAAGCCATTTTGAAGAATCTTTATTTGATAAGGCCTCTTTATATATTATAGGATCATCTTCATGAATATGCAACTTTTGCATATCATGTAGAAAATAGTATCTCTCTAGTGGATGAGATGCCCTACTTGATCTTCTAGGAGTTGGTGTAATGATATTTTCAGTCGGATTAGACTTTTGATCAACATCCATTTGATTAACTTGATTGGCTTTATTAGAAGACTCCTCTTCTAATGCTATCTTCCTTCCTTTACTACCTTCTTGAAGAAACTCTTTTTCAAGAAATATAGCATCTTTGCTAACAATAATAACTTATTCAGCATGAAGATAGAAATAATATCCTTAATATCCTAAACTATCTTTAGGATATCCAATAAATCTACCTTGAATTGACCTTGCATCCAATTTGTCTATTTTTAGCTTTTTGATATAAGTTGGGCATCCCTAAATCTTAACATGCTTAAGACTTGGTGCCTTACCATGCCATATCTCATACAGTGTGGTAGAAACAAACTTAAATGGAACACGGTTTAGGATGTAAGTAGTAGTTTGTAATGCAAAACCCCAAAGGAAAGTAGGTAAATCCATATAACTTATCATTGATCGAACCATATCTAATAGAGTTTGATTCCTCCTTTCAGATACACTATTTCATTGAGGTGTACCGGGTGGAGTTAGTTGTGAAATAATGCCATGTTCCATAAGGAAGTCAATAAATTTGGTACTTAAGTATTCACCTCCTCGATCCGATCGTAGGATTTTAATACTTTTCGTTATTTGGTTTTCTACTTGGGCTTTGAATTCTTTTAACTTTTTAATGGATTCACTTTTATATTTCATTGAATATAAATGTCCATACCTTAATGAAGTAGTAGAACCCGCCTCTTGCCATTTGATTAAATGGCCCATATACATCACTATGTATTATTTCCAAAATTTCTTTAGCTCTTTCCATTTTTCCAATAAATGGTGATCGGGTCATCTTGCCTTGGATACAAGCCTCACAAGTTGGATTACTTAAGGATTCAAGATTACTCAAGATTCCTAATTTTTTCAACTTTGTGATTCTATCATCCTCAATATGACCTAATCTTAAGTGCCATAGATATTTTGGATTAGAGGCATTTTGTATTAGCATTATATTCACAACATTCAAATTGGTTGGATATTGTTTGTTATTAGATTTATTATCAATATAATAAAGACCATGTAATACATAACCCATGCCAACTATCTCATTATCAAAATAGATAGTACATACATCTCTTTCAAATAAAAACTTATAACCTTTTCTAGTCAAAGTAGAAATAGAGATGATGTTCTTATAAGCATTAAGTACATATAAAATATTTTTCAACAACAAAACAAGGTCATTTAAGTCAATAGAGGTGGCTCCCATAGCTATGGTTGCAACACTTGCTCCATCTCCAAGCTTTAAAGTCACCTCATTTGACCCTAACCTTCTTTCACTTGCTAGATCCTGTAAGGAAGAACATATATGAGAACTAGCACCGGTATCCAATACTCATGCATTAGATGAGCTCTTAGAACATTTAGAAATAATTAAATTAGAGAAAGTCTCACCTTCTCCAATCTTGTCCTTTCCCTTTATCAATTCAAGGAACTTAGGATAATTTCTTTTCCAATGTCCATCTCCTTAGCAATAGAAACATTTTCCTTTGCCTTTGTTCTTAACTTTCTTTTTGCCTTTGTTTTTGCTTACACCTCCCATAGCTTTAGGAAATCTTTCCTTAGTTGTCTTGCTTTTGTTGCCTTTGTTCTTCTTAGTCCTACTAAAAGAGGCAATCAAAGCAACCTCCTTCCCTTTTTCATTATGAATGGCCTTTTGGGCCATCACTAGCATATTCAACAATTCCACAAGTGTGCACTCACTTTTATTCATATAGTAATTGGCAATGGTTTGCCCAAATGACTCCGGAATGGATTGTAGTATTAAATCGATTTGAAGTTGAGCATCCATCATGAAATCTAGACTCTCAAGTTCCTTAATGGAACGAATCAAAGAGTTCACGTGAGCTCCAACATCCTCTCCCTCCTTCATTTTAGCACGAAAAAGCCACTTAGATATCTAATATCTAAGGATCCTACTTTGTTCACCAAACAACTCTTGTAGGTGAAGTAGGATTTCCTTTGCATTAGTGTACTTCTCATATTGTCTATGAATTTTATTACTTATAGAAGCCCACATAATGCAACATGCTTGTAAGACATCTTCTTTCCATTTTTGAAGAGTGTTATACTCTTCTTGCATAGAATTAGGTGGAAGGGGTCCAGGAGGACTTTATTCCAAAACATATAAAATGCGTTCAAAGGCTAAAACAATGTATAGATTTCGTAGCCAATCAATGAAATTTTGTCTGATAAGTCTATGGTTTTTAAGAATAATGCTTAGTGGGTTTGAAGACCTCATATTATCAATTGCTACAAAATATAACAAGATTATTAGTTTATGACATTGATAAAATTACCATTAGATTTAGTCTTTAATCATAATGGCCTCCTACTAACTTGGCGAATCCTACACTTCCAAAGTAGGAAACGAAAATCCTTTATTTGATGGATTTCTAGTGGGTGATGGAGTTCTTAATGGGCCACTAATATCCCTCAGGTACACATTGCCATTCTTGGAATATTAGTTTTCATTAAGTGGACAACCCTTGCCCATCACATCTCATGTGAGAGTCCATTAATCCGGCTTTTAATGCTTAGAGACCTCAGGTACACATAGTTGCCATTCTTGGTCTCTTCATATTAGTTAGGTCCACACCATTAAATCAGTGTAATGTATGGATTTGAACACTATAAACCTCAGGTACTCTTATTTGCCATTCCTGGCCCATAGTGTATCCATACACCCACAACATCTCATGCTTTAACAATAACACTACATGAATCTCTTGGACCTTATGCACATCCCTATGTATCCATAGTCAATGTATATAATCCAAAACCAGGCAAGTTATTGCTTCAATGGAGAGTCAGGACCTAAATTTTGTTTGGAAGATTTTCGGGTCTTTAATTAAGGTCTCATTTTGCACATTAGCCATTTATGTATATCACATACATATAAAACATGGCATCAAATATAGCATGTTACAACATATATATATATCATATATATACATAGACAATGCAAGATGGATGCACAAATATGGAGTAATCATGGGCATTTCTTAAGCCTATTCTAACTCTTAGAATAAATATGGGCTTAATCTCCATGGCCTAGTAACCACGGGCCTTGTGATCATGGGCCTAAGAAAAGCCTTGAATGTCATCATCTCTATAAGCCTCCATCTTGAACACTTCATGCTCCTTTTCACAACTCTTGTGATTTACATTTGATCCTTAGCATTCCAAGGTAAATATTACATCCTAATTATATGTAATTAACATTTAATTACATACCAAATAATTATAATTAATTATAATTACAAAACCAAGGATGTAATATAAGTCCATAATCATTTCATGCATGCTTGTCAAGCAAAAGTCAAGTAAGATGCAACTATTACATGTTAGGATTGATTAGGTGAACATACAAGCATGAAAGAACATGAACTTTAGCATGAAGTGCTGCTCACGGGCTACTCACAGTCGTGAGGGCAGCCCATGAGCAGCTCGGGCCCTTCAAAAAATAGGCTAAAGCTGACAATTGAGCCAAATCTGAGCCACTCACGACCCAGAGTCTGCTCCTCATGATTGTGAGCGGCAGTAAACTCAATTTTAAGCCATTTTTACACATCTTTAGCCATAACTCTTGCAACTAACATTAATCATAACCACAACACTTGTAATTATCAATCAATAGAGCATGTGTAAAGTGCAAAAAAGGGGCTCTGATTCCACTATAGGGAAACGGTTATGCAAGTTTCATGTGTGGTGAGCACAAGCCTTAAATAGGTGAAATTTTAAAATTTTCATTTGCATAACCCTTCATAACATGAAGATTTCCTTTTCTATAGATCCATTTTGCATTTTACATATAGCTAAATGGCAAGCATCACATACAAACATCAACCTAGGAATTCTAAGTTTATGAATACTTACAAACTCCCAAGTTTGATGTAGAGCACAATAGTTATCTACAAGCTTTGATGTAGTTGGATTCACCTCTTAAATCAAATTCTATAGCTTCCCAAATTTTAGTCCTCTAGCTTAAAACACCAAAGCTCCAACAAATCACCTTTTTGCTTGGATTGGATTAGATGTAAGTAGCCTCTCAAATGACCCTCACAAAACTTGCACCAATTTAATCTTCTTGCAAGACTACTTTAGGTTTATTTTGTGTATGTGTTTCTCTCCTTCTATGTCTCTACACAAAACTCTCTAACCTTATAACACATCTTAGGTTATGTATTTATATATTGAAAAAGCAAACCCCATCACATTGTAAGTATACAACTTATCATGATAAGTATGCAAGTTGTATATCTAATTAGAGTATAAAAAGCAGTGTAAAGAATTAATACATCCTATGTATTATGTCTAAATACATTCTCTACATATATCAATATAATGTTAGGAATTGATTATGCAACTTAAACATCAAATGCTAAGTTAGGCAAATTTCAAAAATTTTACACAACATAATCCTTGATCTCATCAAGAATTCCAATCCCTAGGATCCAAATTACAATTAACACATAACTAATGTCCAAATAACATATATATCAAGTGATCAATAACCTAGGATATATATAAGTTATAAAAACTTATTAATTTCCAAGTTTGGTGTTGACCACAAATTTTCTACTACAATGGTTAGCTTCTTAATTCAACTCTTGAATCAACTCAAAGTCTCCCAAATGTGAGACCTCTAGCTTGAGACACCAAGCTTCAACTAATCTCCTTCTTGTCTTGATCAAGTAGTAGCAAGAGAGCTCTCTATTAAACTTGTCAAGCTTATACTCTTACTTGATACTTGCAAGAATTCTCTTAAGGTTATTATATATATTTTTATATCTTTTCCTTTCCTTATGTATATATTTTTCTCATCTTTTTCCACTAACTATCTCATATATATCCAAAAACACTGTTTTAGATATATTTTGATAAGTGATAAAATAAGAGAAAAAAATGTCATCATCAAGGTCCCACATGTCATGATTAATTAACAAGTATCTTGATGAGTCAACAAAGTCCAAAGTGGAAAATGTAGAGATTACAACTCTTGTAATTTCTCTACAACATTATTTACTTATCTATATATATTAATTAATATTTGATTTATTGAAAAATTAAATATATATTTCTTAATGGAGTTGGGCTAAACCATTGGGCCAACTCTTGGCCCAATGCCCATTCCATTAAACAAGTGGGCTTATATATATACATGTGGGCTTTATAATTTAATTGGCTTAATCTTTAGCCCAAAACACTTTTGGGCCTAGGTCCATAACTCTTAGGTCACTAATCCAATTAAATAAGAAACAACATATACCTTATTAATTTAATATCTTAATTATTATCTCATATTAGTTAAGCATAAATTCATAATTAAACCTTTCATTGAAATTGGATTTCATGATATGCTACAATCATTGCATTAAGCAAAAATTCAATTTCATTAATCTTAATTAATTGATTAAA
>CATIWM010086099.1:0-59912 GCA_949671775.1 Mallotus repandus | reverse complement strand
AATAATTTATTGTTTTAATTTATGAAAATTATTTTAAAATAATTTTATAATATAAATTATTTGTAATTTGCACAAAATATGAATTTACTGTTAATTTACAGTTAAATAACAATATAATATTCGAAAAATACATAATTTTTTTTAGAGAAAAAAATACATTTTTTTTAATTAACTAATAGATGGTAAATTTAACAACTTTAATAAAAATTTTAAAAGGTGTATTAAAAAAGGAAAGAGTTCCAAAAAGATATATTAAAGAAAAGTAACCCAAACATTACGCTAACAGAAGAGAAAGTCGTTAGTGGCAATACATGTGGGACAATGGGAGACGCGGTTTCCCATAGACCACAGCGCGAGCACTGCAGGTGCAGGAGCAGGACCAGGACCATCTTTATCCCTCCACGCGGTGCTCAAAAGTTAAAACGCGTTTTTCGAAGTAATAATTTTTGGGCAAATGCATTGTTTGGCCCCTGAACTTAATATAATTAATTTTTGATACTTATTAGTTTTTATTTTGAGCAAATTATATTTATCTCCCCGAGATTTGACCTAATAAATATTTGTCTCCCTCTTGTTTGAAAATCGAATATTTATCTCCCTCAATTATGATTTAATTAACAATTAAGGAGTTCTATTCGGATTTTATTATTTTTCTATTAAGTGGTATGTTAAAAGACTAAATTGCCTATAAAATAATAATCTCTAAATTGACAACAGGTAAATAGCACAAAAAAATTCTCCAACCTCAAATCCCTGACCAGCGCCACTATTTCATTGTCAGGACCGATTCTTTTCGCGATTTTGGAAGGTCATCGTTCTCCTCCTCACCGCTATCTTCAATTGAATGTGTGATGATGATGATGTCGTCGTCGTCTTCTTGTTCTTCGTCCAATAGTGGTCTCTAATTTTTTGTCAATCCTATTGTTTGATGGGTTTTAATTTTTTTTTGGATTTTAATCTTCTTTTCAATCGTTACATGACAACAAGTTCGGATGGAATCAAAGCTTATCATTGAACTTGTAAGAATCGATAATTTTAATTTTGTTGCTTTTTGAGGCTGGACTCTGTGTGTTGATGGACCTTGTGCATGCCAATATTTGGCGTCCTTGACAGTAAATCAGGCAAAAAGGTGTGTCTTTGATGGTGATTGCTCTTGTTGAATTGGAAAAGCCATGTGTGAAGCTGGCCACTGTCTCTACATACAAAAGAGAAGAAGACTAATTTCAGTCTCTTGTAAGTCCCCGAAGTAAGAGAACTACCAATTGCTTGGAGTTATTCAATTTACTGAGTGTCTTTTTTGGTGTAGTTTGTCTCATTGTTTGTTAGGATGAGCTTCTTGTTTCTTAGTGTTTTAAGTTGGTTTCCTCCTCTATTGCATTCCCATTTAGTTTGATTAGTTAATTCACTTGCCATGAGAATTGTTCAACCTACCATTTGCTAAATTAATTCAAAACATGGAACCAAAACATTGTTTTTCACTTCATTTGGGTTGTGGATGGATAATCTTCATTATTTTTATCCCAAGACCGATAAAGCTCCATTTTACACTGATGAATATCCGGTGAAGAACAAAAAGACAAGGTGGAAGAAGAAGTTGCTTCAAAGACATGACGACGTTTCATATAGGGTCAATTTTGGTATTTTAAAAAAAATCTTACCTTTGGTCAACCAATTTTTGAAGACTAACGTCAATTTTGCTATAAACCCTAACAAATGTCCTTAATTATTAACGGAATCATAAATGAGGGAGGTAAATATTTGATTTTCAAACAAGAGGGAGATAAATATTAATTAAGTCAAATCTCGGGGAGGTAAATGTAATTTGCTCTTTTATTTTTATTATTTTTTAGTTCAATTTTCAAGTTTTTATTTTGAACTTATTTAATTTTTAGGGATAATTGCATTTTTGGTATATGAACTTTTTAAATTTTATTATTTTGATGTCTCAATATTTTTTTTTCTAATCAAGTTACTAAACTTTAAAATTTAGAGTCAATGTAGTGCTTTTGATCAGATTTCCATGCCCGAATGGTGACTGAGCAAAATTAGGACCCACTTGTAGCCTACTCACCTACCATGTCAACAAAAAGAATTCAAATGACAAATTTAATCCTCTTCTTCTCCTTCTTTCTTATCCCTCCTTTGTCATACCTCCACTTCCTGCTCCACCTCCACTGTTACCTCCTCCTGCCTCTCCTCTCTCCACCACAATGCCTCTTCAATTTTTGCTTAGACTCAATTTGCCACTAAACCATTACGATGGAACAAGAAAGAGGAATAAAGAGGTGGCATTTCCTATTATACACAAAGTAGAAAATGAGAAAAAAAAACAACCATTAAACACCAAAACAAATCAAGAAACAGAAGTGTTGCAGAAATAAAAGAACAAGAACAAGAAGATAAAAAAAAATAGTTGAGAACCTACCAAAAACACCAAATAAGAAGTGAAGATTATTTTTGTCGAAGTTTTCTTGAACCTTTGAAAGTGATGAAAATAAAGCAAGCAAGAAATAACCTTTTGAAGAAGAAAGACTCTACTTAATTAAAGAGAAATTAGAGAGAATTTAGAAAAAGAAAATTGACGAAGAACAAGAAGGAGATTAATGCTAAAGAAGGATTGTTATGGAGCAACCTACACACCATGAAGATGAGCATGATCAAGAAGGCAAGGATCAAGTTCAAGAAGTTTCTAGTCCGATTAGCATGCCTCAAGGACCTATAACAAGGTCTCAATCTAAGAAGCTTCAACAAGCCTTAATCCATCATCTACAAGGCTTAGTGAGTTCGGTTAATGAGGGTTTACAAGGACATCAAAGCTTTGGAGTAAATGCAGATCAAGTTCAATACAACTTAATTCAAGTCCAAGTTACTAATAGGTTTAATTAAGTGTGTACTGGGACACATTTGTTATGGGCTGGTTACGTATGCATGGGATAACTATTTAAGTATTGTTAGTTGGGTTTAATTATGTTAAATAAGGGCTGGACAAATTTCCTTTTAAAATCCCATTAGTTTTAGTTGGTTTCCTATTTTATTTAGGGTTATCTTAGTTTTCCTTGTTGAATAAAGAAAACCTTGTAAAGGCTATATATAAGCCTTAGTCGAATTGTTTTTGATTCAGAATTGAAGTTTTAAGAAACCTAAAAGCTGTTTTGCTTTTATCTTTATGTTCTTGCATAGAATATATGCTTTTAAGGAACATTCAAGTAGATTGATCACCTTCTTGTGGAGTGTTTTGAAATTGGAATTCAGAAAAAAGTTTTCTTTATTCTAATTCTTTGATCATCTAAGTAATATGATCTCTAGCCTTTTTTTAAGGGTTGTTGCTGAATTGACTATTGGAGTTTTCAAGTTAATGTGTTGGGGGTCCGTATATATAAAGGGGTTCTCAAGCTTATTTTTGGAGGTTTCGTATCAAGGATGTATCGTGCAAATCTTTGAAAGGATAGAAAATAACAGAGAGTGTTGTTAAAGTGCAAATGGCAATGGGAAGAGTAGAGAGTTAGGGGAAGAGGGTAAATGGCAATTGGGTTATATAGAAGAAGAAGAAAAAGAAGAAGAATAACCCATAACTCTTAAAAATTGTAAGCACAAATGAATTGTCTACTGAAACCACCATTTAATGCTAGCCTCACTTATTCCTTTACATCCTTTCACATTCAATTTCACTAGATTTGGACAACTGCCTCCGATGGCTTTAATGCCCGAATTTGAGATGGGAAAATTCTTTATGCACAACTTCTTTAAGGCATTGAATTTAAATTTTATTATTCCCATTTCTGAATCTACAACTGAATCGAAATTGCAAGGGGCCAATCGTTCCAATGCCGGACAATTCGAAGCCAGGGCAGTGGTTTTCACTTGCAGTTTCAGTATTGTGTTATTAAAAAATATTACAAAAAAAAGTTCAAAGATTGAATCTTTTTTTGTTCTAAAGAGTAATTTTTAATTTTAAGATCATCATTTTCTCTATTGAATTCAATTGCACCAATGCTCTAATAGTGGCAGAGATCTCTGTTTCAATGAATTAGCGATGATGATGGTGAAAAGGAGGAAGAAGAGCGAAAGTGAGCAATGGAAGTTAGATTTGAAGGTGTACAGGTGAGGTGCGATAAGGTAAGAGCTGCAGCGTTGACAAATTCTCAAGCTATTGCTAGGACGCGGTTATAGGTTTGGTTCATAAGGATTTGTTATAGTATTATGTTATGGACAGGTTTGGTTCAGCTTATCACCATTGGTCAGTTATGGAAACCGCGATTCGTCACCGATTTTACCTCTAAAATATCTCGGACTCTAGAACATTAGACATTAAATGGGCATAGTTGTCTTTTACTTTTTTTGTTATTGTGAATAATTAATGTGGCTGATGATTAAGCACAAAGTGAATTCCAAAACAGTCTAGTTAACATTCAGGCAAGGGCAATCCGGCCAAAAACACACATCATCGATGATTTTTAAAGCTCAACAACTTGATTGTAAAAAAAAAAAAAATTGAGACACCAAAATAACAAAAATTAAAAAGCTGAGACATAAAAAATGTAATTATCATTAATTTTTATAAGACATAAAATTAATATATTTTATAAATTAACATTAGTATAAACATTAAATATTTATATGGACTAAAATAATATTTAATTAAATGAAATAACACAATTGAAAATAATTTTTTCTAGTATTTATGTTAATTTTTAATTTTAATTTTTTGAAGCTAATTTTTAATATTTTATATTTAAAATTATTTGAAATAAAGTATTTTGAAGTTGATTTTTAATATTTTATATTTAAAATTATTTGAAATAAAGTATTTTTTTTTGGCCAATTTGAAATAAAGTATTTGTGTATTTCGATATTACATGCGTTAAATTGAAGAATTTAATATAGTAAAGTTTAGGGGTGAATTATACATTCAACCTATAATTTTTTTAAGGAAATTGTTTAAGGCCTCAACTTGAGGTGCATTTGAAGTGAGAGAAAAGTTTTGCTCTTCCAGGGGAGGATTTAGGTCTAAATCTTATTCATACAAATAGATTAATTTTTATAAAATAATTAGGTTTATAGAATTTATCATGTGTTGGTTTACAACCAATTACTCTATTTTTCCTTTTTAATTGTCATATTTTAGAGTTTTACTTGAATTAAAAAAGTTTTATTTGGACATAAATATAAATAAATAGGACTAAATTGCCTCTATATTGATAAACTCAAATTTTATTTCATGCTAGAAAATTTATTTTTGGTATACCAACAGTACTTTGAAGATATTAAAAAACTAAACAAGTGTAATAAATATTACTAAGGATAAAATAGGAAAACAAAAGGTAATATTTTCTTAGATATACAAAAATGACTGATAAATAAAATTTTATTTTTTTCAAAATACGACCGTTAAAAATGAATAGAGGGAGTAACATTTTATTGTGTGATATAGAACAAAAAATTTCAAAAATATATTTTTTTTATAATTTTTTATGGAGTTGGTTTTAAACTCTAAAATAATTAAAAAATTATGTAATTATGAGATATCAAATATATTAAATCTAAAAATAAGTAAAATAAAATATATAGCATTATTATGTTACATTTAATTAATAAAAATGTAATACTTGTATTATATTATACAAATCTAACCAAACGAATATTATATTCAAGTATAAAAATTTTTAGTTTGTAAAAGAAATTATTTATTTAGCTGTATTTAACTCAAATATATTAAACAAATAATAATTATTTTATATTATTAATACATTTAATTATAATGATTAATGTTTATTATTTTTTATTAGTTGATAGTGATATACAGAGGATACATAAGAATCTTCATTTTTTTAATCTTCTATTTCTTTTCTATATATGTTACTAGCAATTAACCTAAAAAGCAAAGTGAAATGAAAATCATTTCATGTTTATATGTGCAAAGGGAAAGGAAGACAGAGCTGTATGAAGTTTCTGGTAATGGGCGGATTGGAAAGAAAAATAAAATTATTTTCTTTTTCATTTGTATTTTTTACGAATATAAATATGAAAATGAAAAATTTCTTTCCAACCCCGCCCATTCCAGTGATTTCCTACGGTTTCTCCTTTTCCCTTTTGGCTCAGAATTCAGCATTTCATATTCATCCCTCCGTCAAAAGTAGCTTCAGAATCGGTGTTCATGGAAATTTTTCTGGGTTTGATGTGCCGTTGTTTTTTTTTAAGGAGACCATAGGGAACGGAGTTTGAACGAGTGACTTTTATCAATTTCTTGGTTTCTCAATAGAATGGTAAATTATCCGTTTCAAGCGAGATAAATTATTTTTTTATTTGTTAAAATGGATGTTTTGGGGCTTTATTTAATTTTTTTTTTCAGGCTAAGAACTCATAGATTAAGGAGCTGCTGAGCTGAGCATTACTATGATTAATTCAAGTCAGGTATAATAATAATAATATCAAGAAAAAGAACTTTGTACTTAAATTGGTTTTCTTGGCTTTGTATTAATATGAAAAGAAGAGAAATAGAGTGAAAATTAGATTCAGAGCCTTCATCTTGGCAACAGGGAGGGGACTAATACTATGCCATGCCATGAAGTTTCACATCAATTGAAAAATACAGAATACGTCTATTTGTAGAAATCTGATTCCAAGAACATCGTGAATGCAATGGAATCTTTCCTGAGAGTGTTGCAGGCAGGCTGCCATAACAATTCAAAGTTTCAACGCAACTGAAAACATGTCCCACTTGCACAAAATATTGTAATGATCTTTTTTGTGTTTAGAGATTGAAAATATGTCAAAGAAAGGAATCTTTTTCTTTTTGAAAAGGAATCCTAAGTCCGGACTTTGTCCGGTATACATTTTTATGGACTCAATAAATTGATAACAATTTAGACTCCAAAAACAATGTTTTTTTAATTAAGCAAGATTATATTATCTAAGTATAGAGTGAACAATATATCATAAAATTTGAATTTTATATTTTATAATTTTTTGAAAAAAATTAAATACTATGCTTTGCTAGCAGATTAAAAATAATATTGAATATTCTTATTAAATAAAATAAAAATTTTGCTCAAAACGTGAGTAGTTCATTGATAAAAATTACCTGTATCATAAAAATGTTTATATTTATATAAATAAAATTAGAATTATTGAATTAATTTTTATTTAATTACAACCATCGATTATTTTTATTTATTATCAATACCTATAAAATATATCAATTAATATAATTAAATAAATATTAATTTAATAATTTTAATTATACTCATATATACAAACGTTTGACTGTAGAATGATTCCTTATTAAAAGATAATGGATGCAATTTTTAAATATTATATAACAGTAAAATACTCTTTTAAGTAAAAAAATTACAAATTTTGATTTTTTTTGGTAAAAAAATAGATATTGAATTTTTTTTTTGCCAAGATTATATTCTGACTATCTCATTTGTCTGCTTTAATATAGAAGTTTAGTTGTTACTCTCATACTCTTGTACAATAAAAATTTTACAAGTTAATAATTTTAAAATTAAAAATTATTAATTAAATGATAATTAATTAATTAATTTAAATTTTATTAATTTTTAGAAACAATTACAATTATAGTTTTTTAAAATTTAGTAATATTTTTCAAAATTAAATGTTGGAAACTGTACAAATATGATCTATTGTATCCACAAGGAAGATTTTTAGTCTGAATTTAATAATTTTTAAATTCAAAATCAAAATCCAATTAAATTTCAATTTATTTAATATTTTTAAAAACATTTCTCACTTATTTTAATATAGAAATATTTAATTAATAAATTAATTTTTAAATAAATAAATAAATAATTTATATCCATGATTATGTTTGGAACGGAGGAAATGAAGAGGAAAGGAAAATAAAAAGAAGAAAATAAGAGAGAAAAATTACTCTTTCATGTTTGGAGAAAAAAAAGAAAAAAAAAGAGGAAAAAAATATGTACTTATTTTTCAGTCAAAATTATTTCTTTAAAATTGAAAAAAATTGTAAGAAAAAAAATTAAAAAAATAACTAAATACAATTCAAATTTTAAAATAAAAATAAAAATATTAATTTAAAACTTATCTATTTCCTTTTCTCACTTTTTTTTTAATTTTTTCTCAATCTAAACATAGAAGGAAACAATAAATAAAAATTAATATTATTTTTCTTCACATTTTTCTTACTATTTTCCTCCATTTTAAAACATAATGTAAGTATTTTGTTAAAAAAATATACTTTATAAGTATAAAAATAAAAAAAATACCTACCATACCAAACACAATTTTCTTTTCCTTCTTCCTTTTTATCTTTTTTGGTCATAGTAAAAGTCCCACCAACTCTTTTTCGTCAGTCCTGACACAGCTTCTTTCCCCTTTATTTCCAAGTTTTATTCTATTTACACTTTCATCCTATAAATCTTCAATCATTTCAATTAATGGAACAATCTTTGGTGAATTACAATTACATCCTACTTATGAACTTAATTTTCTTCAATAACAAATTTCAAACTAATACAATGCCAAAAAAATTTAAAAATTTCTTTATGACAGCCATGTATGCATTTGTCATAATATAAATTACTAGTAAAATTTAAGGACCATAACGTAATTTATCAGAAAAGTCTAGAGAATTGCGTCATTTGCAGTTAAATAGACTCATCTCTTCCTTCATCCAACCAAACCAGGGAAAAAAAAAAAAAGGTGAGTGGTCGGGTGGGATTGTGAGAGAGAAAGAGAGGGTTTAGAGGAAGTTCATGGAGATGGGTCAGTGGGCAAGAACAAGATATGATCAATTTTTTTTTTAATCTTCTGGGCTTGAGCTATGTGCATGTTCTTGCCTACTCCACCCATTCCATCCACTTCCTTGAACTCCTCTCTTTCTCTGGCTTCCATTAGCGTTTTGAGTGAATTTAAGAAATGGGTTGAGAGGGAAAGGGAGAGGACTTTCTGGGAGTTATATGTATGGGAGAATTGGGCATTATTGCTTTTGCTTTTCATTAGCAAAATTGCTATTTTTCCCAATACCTCCCATACCATTAATCTCCAGCTCTTTTCCTCCCCTTCCCTATGCCTTCTCCTGTTATTTTCTCAAGTCTGGTAAGATCTGCTCCTCCTTAAATCTTTTCAATTTATTTTTGCTTTTACAGGAAGCTATTTGTTTGAATTGATACGCAACAGTCAGATTTGAACCGTTTGATCCCTTAAATTATCAAGGAGATTATTGCCAAGGTCCTCTCATTTTTTTTATATAAATATGAACATGATCCACTCCTGTAAAGTACAAAAACGAGTTTAATCACAAAGATTTTGACGAAGCTTGGATCTTTTTAATTGTGAATAATTTGGGTTTGTTCCTGTAGCATTAAGAGTGTGGATTTGGTGTGGTTAGTGAAAATTAGATCTATTTTAGAAAAGAGATCTTCAAAGAACTAGGAGTACATGGTACATATCCACAGATTCAGATGTCCTGACTTCTGCCATGGGATCTACTCCAATCGAAGTTCAACTCTCATGTCTAACTTGCAAATCTTTTGTTCACCCTCCCACATGGAGCTAGTTTTGTGACACGGTCCGTGCTATTCAATAATCTTCTGGGGAATAAGGATCAATTTGTGCCTGAATTTTTTAGCTCAAATAAGTCACTTCAAATTTTAAGATTAATTTTGCTATTGAATTTCTAAATAAAGATCATCTTTAGATAATATAAATAGCTCTTTATTTACAAAAAGAATTTCTAATAAATTATAAATATTTTTATAACATTTTAAATAATTAATAAATAATTTTTATTTTAATAAAAAATTTAATTTGACAGTTATATTTAATTCATCTATAACTAGTAAAATTAAAAAATTTAATAATATGTTATATAATTATAAATTTAGTTTTTATTAATAATTTTCAGTAGTATTAAATATAAAAAAATTATTTATATATAAATTAATTTTATTTTTAAAAATTATTTATATATAAATTAATTTTATTTTTAAAATTATATTTGATATTTAAATTTATTAATAATTTAAAAAATACAAATATAATTTAAATAGGTATGTGAATTATTTAAAAATAAAATCGAATCAAAACGGAAAATTGTAATGGTGTTTGGGTTAGTATTAAAATAAATAAATAAAGCGAAAATATTTCATTTGTTTGTAAAACATATTTTATTTTGAAAGAAATTTGTTTTCAGAGAAATTATTTTATAAATAAAATATATTTTTTTTTTGGTTATAACACTAAAAAGATAATAAATGATAAAAAATATATATTAAAAAATAAAAAACAGAAGATGTTAGAAAAAATATTGAAAAATATTTTTTTATTTTTAAAATAAAAAAATATTTATTTTTATTTTAAAGTAATTTTTTTTGATTGGTATATTATTTTTTTGATTTATTTTTTCTAGATATTTTAAATGTTAGAAAATTAAAAATATTTTTTAAAAAATTATTTTTCGCATACAAACTTAATTAAAGATTTAAATAGTTTTGGTGGTAATGTTGGGAATCCAAAGTTGTAGCCCGGATAATGCATCGTATACCGCTTTTTTAAAACGATTTTCAAGTAAAAAAGACAAAAAAAAATGTTGGGAGGCATGAAATTTTGAATTCAAAATCTCAAACCTACAAAATAAGTATTCTGATCGCCTTACTGCACGTTGATATAATATATAAGTAATATTTTGTCCAGTTAGAACCAAGAATTCACCTTATATCTCTTAGCCACACATGAATAATCCTGAGCGCCATTTCTCTTTCTAATATTTCAGAACTACAACTTTAATCTAAACAAGTTGAATGATTTGAGATAAGCATATTGCGGACTAGCACAATACTGTACTTATATTCCTCAAATTTTCAGCTAAATTAGCCTGTTCTTTTTTTATGCATTATCTAAAATCATGTAACTTAAATCAAACTTATAATTTTAATGAAGTTGGTAAATAAGATCATATCTATAAGTAACTTTCTGATGTATAGAATCCTCTATCGAGGAACATACTCTTTAATAACTATATGGTAATCTTTAATAACTATATGGTAATCAGATCATTATACTTAAAAAGATATACTTTCAGAGAAAGAAGAAAGCTAATTTAAAAAATCATGGTTTTATTTATAGAGTAGTTCTATGCCTTCTTTATGAAGTAGTAACCTCCTTTTACATAAATTAGGAGCACTATTACAAAAGATGATATGATTAGATTAAATCCACTTAAAAATTAGCTTTAAGATTACTGCTATCTAAACATGACACCTGACAGATAAAATTAACAATACAATTACGTGATAGATTCAATAATATCTTGATAAACAGGGTTGAAAATAATTCACGTAGAGGATAGAATATCAGTACAATAATGCACTACTTTATCCAAAGTGATTTAAAAATGACTAAACTCAACCTAAATATACAGTGTGAAAATAGATAAGCATATCATCGATTAGCAACAAAGCTGTACTTCTCAAATTTTTCGCCAACTTAAGCCTGTCCCCTTTTTATGCATTATCTAAATTCATACGATATATCTAAATTAAGCTTATAATCTTAATGAAGGTAAACATAATCATTTATTCGTTATTAAATTTCTAATGTACAAGTTCCTCATAAAAGGTAAGAATAGAGCATACTTTTTTAGTAACAATCGGTCGAGATCATTTTTCTAAAAGAAAGGTAACCTTCAGAGGAAGAAGAAGACTAATTTAGAGACTCATGGGTTTTATTTCAAAGGTAATGTTTGTAAATGGTTTTGTGCCTTATAAATGAAGTAGTATCCTTCTTTTATATTGATGATGAGCACTATTATAAAAGATTACCTGATTAGATATTACCAATCAGGAAATGATATGAGGATTTTAACAAACTACTTACATGCTTGGCTAGTACTTATCACAGACATAACCACGTAAAACTATGATAATTATCCTAACAGACAAGACTAAAGATAGTTCATGTGATATTGTACAATAATACACTACTTTATTTAAAGTTACAATTACACTTCTGAAAATATTAGGACAATAATATTAAAAGAAGATTGTGACTAGTCTGCTTTTTAATAGGCTCATGACACGGTGACAGGTTTCATTCATCTCTACTATAATCACTGTTAGTATCAAGGTATTGAGAGTATCCAACAATGGGCTTTTTTGGATCAACAACTATCCAAGGTTCCAAAAAGTTTAGTTCTATCATATTATGTTCTTGGGCTGGATCTTGTGCTGAGCTTGAACTTGCCCTTGGACTTTGGGCTTTCATCCAAAATTCTTTATCTGCAACAAGTCCATGTCCATATCCAGATGGATAAGTTTTCTATGGGGCATCTTCATTTACTTTAGGCGAAAACTCTTTAAGAATCTTTCCATTTTTCTAAAACAGAAACCTTTGGAATTCTCTTAATTGAGAATAGTTGTGGACATTAGAGATTAAATGGTGAAACATAGAAAATCTATATGTCTTATACATGTTGAAGCAAGGAACTATCTTGTATTCATCTATGATTTTAAAAAATGGTCTGTGAAAGATTATTATGGAATGACATCCCTTTAGAGATAAGACCTGCTGGGTATAAGCTCTATTCATTAACCATGATTTCCATCTTGGAATCCCTTGGAACCATTTTAAAAAGGTAATCAAGTGAAGATTTGATCTTCGTCTTTCTTTAATTAGCTTTAGATACCTTGAGAGCTCTAATGGTTGTAAATCAAAGGCTATCCAGTATAAATGACATAGGTACCAAAATAGAATTAACAATTCTTTTGGCTGGTAAATCTCCTCATCAGGGCTTTGTTCAAGAAAGCTGAAAAGACTAGTAAATGGATATTCAGGGTGAAATCATAGTCTTTAAAAGAAAGTTGGCCCATATTTTCTAATAAGACAGGACTGCTATTTAAAAACTTATTGTGAAGCTATTTTGGTTAGGGTGATTAAGGAAATTTGTGGTGAGAGTTTTGGTGGAATCCCTTTTGCAAGAAAATTATTTGCCGACTGGAACATAAAAATTATGGGAAGGATCTTTATTTTGAAAGGATTTTTTATAGCATAGGAAATTGATAGCCTACTAAATAAATCAGGAATGAGATTGTCTTCACCCTTGATGTGTTCAACTTCAAAATCATATTTGCTGAACCATTTCTTCCACTTTAAGAGCTGTGGATGTGAGAGTCTTTCCTTTAAATTCAAGCATTTTAGGAAAAGACGAGCAGCCCATAACTACTTTAAAATGATGTCCCACTGGATGGAATTCAAACTTCTTTATTCCATATTTCACCGCCAAATCTCTTTAAATGTTGAGTGATAATGACATTCTCCATCATAGAACTTCCCACTTGCATGTGCAAAAGTTCTCTGTTTCTTTTGATCATCTCCTTCAAGAAGGATTACTCCCCAAAATTGATCGCTTGCATCCGTTTGAGGGATTCATTTTCCTTTTGCTGGATTTTGTAACACAGGAAGATCTTGAGCGTATTTCTTGAGTTGAATAACTGCTTTTATCTGTTCTTTTGTCCATGGAGGAGGATTTTTCGTTAGTAATGCTCTTAATGGCACTGTCTTCCTAGTTAATTGAGAATCTTAGAAATTGTCTGATCTGCTTAACAAACAAATTATCATCAGGAAATTTTTACAAATCTGAGGCAATATGTGGACTAGGTTGGTAACTTCCATTTCTGAACTGCATTCCAAGAAACTATATTTCTTCTTTTCCAATATGCATTTTGGTTAGGGATAACATGACTCCATATTGCTTCGTTGGATCAGAAAATTGTTAGAGTGGAGTTTCATAGCTTTTTTCATTTAGAGAAAAGAGTGAGACGCCAAAAATATACATTAGAGCAGTATATAATATAGGCTCGTATATTTTGATCATGGCCTTCTGAAAAAGTAATGGGGCCACCTTTAATTCGAATGGCATCATGCTCCACTAATAATGATAGTTTTAGGATATAGAATGTTGTTTTTTATATGTCTTCCTCTCTTATACCAAGATGGCAAAATCCTACCTTTAAGTCAAATTTTGAAAAGATTTTGGCTTCTACAAAACATGTGAATAACAAAGAAATCTTGGGCAAAGAAAATTTATCCCTCAAAAAGAAATTTAAGGGCTGATAATCTATCACCAATCTCTTCTTTCCTCTAGCTTATTTAGAACGCTTATTCACATAAAAGGCTTGATGTGCCCGTTCTGACTTTGTTGGCTCAATCAAACCTAGATCCTTCAATTGTGTACATTCTTCAATTGCCAACTTCAAATATGCAGGAGTCATTCCTGGATGAGTTGCTTTAGTAGGATTGATATCCTCATTCTGTTTAAAAGGCATCAAAATAAAGAACTCAGGGTTCTTTCATAAAGGAGAAGAGCACTTCATTAAGAATTAAGTGTGTGAATTTGACTGCATTGTTGTAACAAAAACTCATGGATGGGTTGAAAGTTTGCTAAAGATAGTGTTTGGTCTAAAGTGAAAATTAAAGGTTGAAAAAATTTCTTAAATTTGAGTTCATTAAGAAGGATTCATAAATTCTTGGCTTCCTAATAGATATCAATTCCAAGAACAATGTCTTTTCTTAGCAGAGGTGGTCCAAAAATATTTCTCCATACATGGCATCCTGGAAAAAAATTGGATCTTTATAGGTTGACGAGTTTTATAGGTGGTTTCAAAAAGCTCTCCATTTGCTGAATAGAAATATTCAGAGTGATTTTTCCAATATTCCTTTGGAAGAGCCTTTGGGTTAATGATAGCTCCAGTGTCTATTAAGGCAATAAGTCTTATGGGTTTAGAAAAGTTGGTTGGATATATTTGGAAGGGACTAATGGTATTGGATAGTGTTCATGAGTTAATGCTATAAAATTGTTGGGAATATGACAATCATGGTTTCAAATAACAGTTGATATGTTACATAACGACCATTATTTGTAGGTTTTTCATGGTGCCATGACGTTTATTTATTGTTATTTAACGGTTGTAAATAAATGTATACGTAACGACCATTATTTATCAGTTGTGGCCATTACCCACCGCGACAGACCATGAAGTAACAATTATTATTATTATTATTATTAGATTTCACGAAATATATTATTAGTAATTTTAATATTTATTTTATTTATTTATTATTTTTTTATTAAACCAACCAAACCGATCATCTAAACCGAATCCAAATATCATTGGTTTGGATACTTTTTAATGGTATTTGGTTTGGTTAAGAGTTTTCATATTTGAAAACTGACTTTATTGGTTCAGTTAGAAATTTATGTAATAAATCGACCAAACCGAACCATAAGCACCTTTAATATAAGGCGGCAACATTATTTGTATTAAAAGAAGAGATTTTGTGGCGAAATTTTTTTTAAAGATTAAAAAAGATGTGCAACATTTGCGGGAGAAGAGAATACGACAATGACTTTAAATTGAATGAGGAAATATTGTGCTTTTGACTATTGTATAGTTGCATGTCTATATGCTTGTTCTTTTTCAACAATAGAGAATCTTATAATGCTATTGATAGCACAAATGAAAAAAAAAACATGTGTATAATTGTTTGGGAAGTGGTGAGTATTGAGTAATGTAAAACTAATAAAGAAAAAAAAGGAGAGCTTTGTCTGTAAAAAAATGAGGAAAAAAAAGATCAATAAATAAATGGAAACAACAAGGGAGAGTGAGGTCTACTGGAGAGGAAGATTAGAATTGAAACAATAGGAGATAAGTGGAGCCAAAATAGTTGAAGATAAGTGGAAAATTTCAAGATTTTGAAAATTCATCCAAGTATGAACAGTAAATTTGTTTGAGCTACATCTAGAGTTTTATAACTTGGATTGAGATGTTGTTTGAGTATAAAGAAACTTTGAAATGTCTATTATAAAACTTATAGAAATAGAGGAAACCTAATTTTTCTGTTTTGATAGTCATTTGTGGCTATACATTTTATTGTGTAGTTTATGTCAAAAATCAAACACTGCTGTAGATATCTTAAACTTTCTCTCTTTAACACCTCCAATTGGTATGAAACCAATTGTAAATTACCTTGGACACATAGGATTAATAATATGTAAAATATTACTTCAAAATACACTTCATATTTTTTGAATTCACCCTATTAAATCTGTCATAACTAATAACCTCTCATACTTGGATAAATTTTTATGTTGAATGTATATAGGATAAAAATGCCTCATTCAAGAAATAAAGAGCCAGGATCAAAGCCTAGTAGTGATACGGGATGGAATTTTACCTCTCTAACAGGAAAAAAGGAGAATTTATGTGTAATTTTTGTAATAGAAAAATAATTGGCGAGGTAGCTTAATTAAAGCAACATTTAGCTCACATATCGAGTCATGTTGAGTTATGTAAATAAGTTTCACAAGATGTGAGAACTGACATGTATAAGCTCCTAAAAGATTTTGAAGAAGTAAAAAACCAAAAGAAATAAAAGAGAAAAAGAACTTGAAGATGATATTATGCGGATGAATGAAATAGAGGATGCTGATGAAGATGAGGCATTTAAGCAAGCTAGACATGAAAGCATAAGGCAATATCAAAAAGAGTTGATAGGAGGAATAGAGGAGCAACCTATGATGCAGGTGGCAATAGTAGGTAAGATCAAAGCACGCACCTTGGTCAATCTTTTAGTGCACATGAAAGGGGTGCATGAGGCTCAAGGTTCCTCCTGGATCGACACTAGCTTCATAACTAGCTATTATAGAGGTTAAAATAGAGAAGAACAAAGTTCAAAGTAAGTAGGCAAAAGTCAATTCAAAATGGTTCAAGAATTAAAAGGAAAAATTAATAAAAGCATTTGAGAATTTTGTAATACATAATAAATTGCCTTTTTTCAGTTATTGATTCGCCTTGGACAAGACCATTGCTGAGATTAGCTACTGAAGTTGGACCAAATATACCTCCACCTACCCTTATAAGATTGCAGAGGTATTTCTTTCTAATGAATATAAATTAATAAAAGAATACATTGCTTCTTTTGAATCCATTTGAAACACACGAGGTGTTACTATTATGTGGGATGGATGGAGTAGAACAATTAGAATTTCTATAATTAATTTTTTGATTTACTCCAATCGTGGAATAATATTTCATAAGTCAGTTAATGCTTCACTTGTTCCATCTAAAAATGCTGACTATTACTTTGGTTTAATAAAAAGTGTTATTTAAGAAATTGACCATGAAAAAGTTGTTCAGATAGTAATTGATAATGAAGTTGAGATGAAACTGGTGGGAAAAAGTTGATGAATGAATTTCTCCATATATATTTGACTGCTTGTGTAGCTCATTGTGGTGATTTAATTTTAGAAGATTTTGAAAAAAAATCAAAGAAGTTATTAACCGTGCCAAAATTATTACCAAATTTATTTACAATCATAATTAGGTATATAGTTACATGAAGAAATTTACTAAAGGTAGAGATATCATTCGGCCCAGTGTCACTAGATTTGCCACCAGCTTCATTGATGAAACATGGAACTTTTATTGCCAATTTTGGCATAACTTCTGCAATTATCTTTTATTGCCAAATTTACTCTCTCTATTGCTTCATAAATGAAGCCCATTGTTGACTTTTCATCACCATCTGCCAACCTAAGAAGTTTCAACAAAGACTTTTGAATTTTAAGAACCTCATTTGCTTTTTGCCAAAATTTTCTACCCTCAGAAGACAAACACAAAATAATTTGTCTAACTGTAAAAGCTAGGCCATTCGTAGCTCTACCATACTTTGATGTCAATCACCCTTCAAACTCAAACATATTTCTCATCTCAATCCTATGCTGGACTATGCTTTCTATAGCAATAAAGTTGATGGCAAATCTAGTGATATCGGGCCGACGGATATCTCTACCTTCAGTGAATTTCTTCATGTAATTACTTACCTAATTATGATTGCAAATAAATTGGGTAATAATCTTGGCCTAGTCAATAACTTCTTTGATTTTTTTATTTTTTTTGAAATCTTCTAAAATTAAATCACTACAATGAGCAGCATAAGCAGTCTAATATATATAGAGAAATTCATCCATTAACTTTTTTCCACCAGTTTCATCTCAGCTTCATTATCAGTTACTATCTGAACAACGTTTTTGTGGTCAATTTCTTAAATAACACTTTTCATTAAACCAAAGTAATAGTTAGCATTTTTAGATGGAACAAGTGAAGCATTAACTGACTTGTGAAATATTGTTCCACGATTGGAGTAAATCAAAAAATTAATTATTGACATTTTAGTTGTTCCACTCCATCCATTATATATAATAGTAGCACCTTGTGTGTTCTAAATGAATTAAAAAGAGGCAATGTATTCATTCATTAATTTATAATCATTAGGAAGAAACACCTCTGCAATCTCATAAGGAGTAAGTGGAGGTATATTTTGTCCAACTTCAGCAGCAGTTCTCAGCAATGGTCTTATCTAAGGTGAAACATCAATTGAAAAAGGCAATCTATTATATATTACAAAATTCCCAAATGCTTTCATTAATTTTTCTTTCTGATTCTTGAACTAATTTGAATTAACTTTTGCGTGCTTGCTTTAAACTTTGTTCTTCTCTATTTCAACCTCTCTAGTAGCTAATCGTGAAGCTAGTGTCAATCCAGAAGAAAATTTTGAGCCCTCTGTAGCCCCTTCATGCACACTAAAAGATCGACCAAGGCACGTGCTTTGATCTTACCTACTACTACCACTTGCCTCATAGGTTGCTCCTCTACTCCTTCTATACAAATCTTTTTGATATTGCCTTATGCTTTCGTGTCTAGCTTGTTTAAATGCCTCATCTTCATCTACATCCTCTGTTTCATTCATCTGCATAATTTCATCTTCAAGTTCTTTTTCTCTTTTTTCTTTTGTATTTTTGCTTCTTCAAAATCTTCTAGGAGCTTATACATGTCAGTTCTCACATCTTGTGGAACTAGTATACATGACTCAACTTGACCTAACATGTGAGCTAAATGTTACTTTAATTGAGTTGTCCCGCTAATTATTTTTCTATTACAAAAATTGCATATAAGTTCTCCCTTTTTTCTTGTTGGAGTCCAAAATTCCATCCCATATCATTGCTAAGCTTTGATCTCAACTCTTTATTTCTTGAACGAGGTTTTTTTTATCCTACATACATTCAACACATAAATTTATCTAAGTATGAGAGACTATTAGTTATGATAGATTTAATAGGATGAATTCAAAAATTTATCAAAATTCTATGGAGTTTATTTTTAAGTAATATTTTACAAATCATTAATCCCATGTGTCCAAGGTGATTTACAATTAGTTTCACACCAATTGTAGGTGTATGAAAAGAGAAACTTTAAGATTTCTACAGCAGGGTCTGATTTTCGACAAAAACTGCACAATAAAAATTATAGCCAACAAATAGCTATCAAAACAGAAAAATTAAGTTTTCTCTATTTTTATAAGTTTTGTTATAGATATTTCAAGGTTTCTTTAGGTACAGACATCATCTTAATCTGAGTTATAGAACTCAAGATATAACACAAACAATTTTAATATTCATACTTGGATGAATTTTCAGTTATGACTTATGACAAATTTAATAGGATGAATTAAAAAATTTATAAAAAATTATATAGTGTATTTTGAAGTAATATTTTTCAGATCATTAATCATATGTTTCCAAGGTAATTTTTAATTGGTTTCACACCAATTAGAGGTGTATAAAGAGAGAAAATTGAAGATATTTACAACATTGTTTGATTTTCGATATAAGTTGCACAATAAATTGTATAACCACAAATAGCTATCAAAAATGCAAAATTAGGTTTCCTCTATTTCTATAAGTTTTATAATAGACATTTCAAAGTTTCTCTAGGAGTAAATAATATCTTAATCCAAGTTATAGAACTCTAGATATAGCTCAAACAAATTTAGTATTCATATCTGGATGAATTTTCAAAATCTTGAAAATTTTCACTTATCTTCAACTATCTTAGCTCCACTTATTTCCTATTGTTTCAGCTCTAATCTTCCTCTCCAGTAGATATCTCTATCCCTTTTTGTTGCCAATTATTTATTGATCTTTTTCTTTTCCTTATTTTAGTTTCTTTTTACAGACAAAGCTCTTTTTTTTTCTCTGTTGGTTTTACATTACTTAATATTTACCATTTCCCAAAAAATTATACACACATTTTTTCATTTGTGTCGTCAATAGCATTATAAGATTCTCTATTATTGAAAAAGAACAAGCATATAGACATACAACTATACAATAGTAAAAAATATAATGTTTCCTCATTCAATTTAAATCTACTGTCATATTCTCTTCTCCTGCAAATGTTGCACATCTTTTGTCATCTTTAGAAATTTTTTTTGACCATAAAATCTTTTCTTTTAGTACAAATAATTGCTCCTGCCTTATATTAAGGATGTTCATGGTTCGATTTGGTATGTTTATTGCATAAATTTCTAACTGAACTAATAAAGTCGGTTTTCAAATATGATAACTCTTAACCAAACCAAATACCATTAAAAATTATCCAAACCAATGATATTTGAATTCAATTTGGATGATCGGTTTGGTTGGTTTAATAAAAAATAATAAATGAATAAAATAAAGATTAAAATTAATAATAATACATTTCGTGAATAATAATAATAATAATAATAAGAATAATAATAATAATAATAACCATTACTTCATGATCTGTCGCGGTGGGTTATGACCACGACTGATAAATAATGGCCGTTATGTATACAATTTTTTACAATCGTTAAATAACAATAAATAACATCACGACACCATGAAAAATCTAGAAATAACGGCCGTTATTTGAAACCATGGTGTTGAATTATATTTTCTATTTTCTGTCTTCGAAGGACAATTTTTAGCAAAATGTATTTTCCTTCCACAAAGGTAGCACCTATTTGTGCTTTTCTTTCCCCTATACTTTCTTTTCTTAAAATACTTCTACTTCTTTAACTTCCCTTCCTTTCCTTTTCCTTTTAGCTTATAGAAGTGGTGCTTTCTCTTTTTGCCTGAACATCCACAGTTTGCTGAGTCTTTGTACTTGACTTGCAAAATAGGCGTTTCACAATACAACTTTCCTAGAGGATTCTTCTTACTTCCTCGGTATAGTATGATAAGTTTCCTCTGCTTATAGAGTTGAGAATAAGCTTGAATCATAACCTGGTATAAATGTCCTAAGGGTACATCTTAACTTTCTGATTCATTTGCTGGAGAATAGTGAACATTTTGGTGGATAGTATTTTAGGAATAGAAGCCATGAAGGCTTGTTTTAAATCTTAATTTGTTGTTTCACCTAGTTGATAAAATTTTGCGGACATGTTTTGAAAATGTTTATCTTGATTTTTCTTCTTCAATGAACAACACTTCATTTAGTAGAACTCCTTTATGGCAATTTCTAAATCATCATCCCATTTTCCTAGGAACTCATAATGCAAGAGTCCTAAGAATTCTTCAATCAATTGTACTTTAGCTAACGAAGCTTTTGAATATACATTACGTGCATTGTACCAGTTTGAAAGTTTTCCCATCATTTTGGCAAGAAATGTTTGACGTACATCTTTCAATTCAGCTCCTAGAAGAAGCATTTGACTATTTATCCAGGCTTTGAACATTATCCAAAGTAAAATAATTCTAGTAGTTGATGATTTTGAATGACCATTATTATTGTGTTGGGTCTCAGAGTCACTAGTTGATGAGTGTGAAAAACCTTATGTTTTGAACACTATTTTCTATGGAATTAGAATCTAATTAGATGCATATTTAATTAATTTAGTTCATTTAAAGATCTTTTATTTATTTTTGTTAATTTTGTCTAGTTGTTAGGATTTAATTAATTTTTGTTGATATTTAAGTTTATTTAGTTAATCTTTATTTGGATTTTGAAATAAGGATGCCTTAGAGATCTTTGGAGTGATTTAGGGAGTTTAACAAGTCAAGATAAAGATATGGAGGTTACAACAAGTCAAAATCTTGAAGAAAAGTGAAGTTTTAAATGCAGCCTGTTCTTGCGCAGCCACGTGCCTAGACGCACATAGCCATGCCTGATTGATGGAAAGCCAACACAACCATGTGAACACTGCGACATAGCCACGCAACTTAATTCAGCACAAAAAAGACTGTTCTTGCACAGCCATGCGTGTGGGTGTGCACAACTGTGCAAGTTGTTACAACAACTTTTTAAATTCAAATTTTGAGCTGATGATTTGATGGAATTTTATGAGATTTGAATTGTAACAAACCTCAAAGTTGTTGGAGGCTTAAGGCTATAAATAGGGGGCCTTCATAAGAGCAAAAACAATCTTGATCTTAGATTTTATTTCTTTTTAGAATCAAAGTTAGTTTTGATTCAAGTTCTTGTTCATGTTGATTTAGAGAATTAAGTTTTGAAGTTTTGAAGGAATAAGACCTTCCATTACAGCTGTTTAAAGCAAAGAGGGTTTTCTTTGATAAACTCTTTTGTTATTATTTTCTTTTAATTAATAATGATTAGTATTTCCTTCTCTACTTCATCTTATTCTCTTCTTTTCAACATGAATAGCCAAGTATATTTTTAAGGTTCTTATTTTAATTCAACTCTGTGCATATTATGATTTACTCTAAGTTTTTTATCTTAATTCTTTGGTTGTTGTTAAACTTAATGTCATCTTAGGCTTGATCACCCTTAGATTGAATTTACACTTTAGAACTTGATTGAGAGATAGGTTCTATTGGATTTAACAATAGCCTATTAGTTGCTCACTTAGTTGAGAGACATTTAAGTAGCTAATATTGATTAAAAATTTTTACTTAAAATTGATTTTAAGAAGCACTTAGTTAGTGAGAGCTATAAAACTTAGTGTTAATTTTACTCAATTAATTATAGGTTTATCTGAGAGGAAAGTCTATGATTTTAAGGATGCTTTCAAATTGAATTAAGGTTAGTTTAAGGCTTACATGTTTAATCTATTTTAAGAAAAAGTTGAATTGAAAATAAGAACCCTAGCTTTTAATTCGATTATTAAATTTTAATTAAATTTATTTTGTTTATTTTTTCTTGATATTTAAACCAAAATTCAGTGTTTAAACAAACAAACACTTTTAGTATTGCAATACTCAGTTTGCAATCTCTGTGGGACGATATCTTTTTTTACTACTTGAACCGGTTTCGTACGCTTGTGGATTTCACACATCAAGGTTTTGGCGCCGTTGCTAGGGATTGCCAAAATTGATATTGTTAAGAAAATTGTGTTGTTTGATTTAGACATTATTTTTAATTTTGTTTTCATTTGTGGTAATTGTAGGGACTTGTGCTAATGTATGCACACAATACGTAGTGTAAGTAAGCAAGGAGTTCCACTAATAGCACTTGCTTTAGAGCTTGATAGGATAGTTTGAAAAAGAAGGAGATAGCAAAGAAATAGGATGAATGGAGGGTAAGAAGAAAGAAATCAGCCTCCAGTTCAAAATGAGCAAAATGGGCAAAGGACTATGAAGGACTATATGAGTCCTAATGTCCAAGGAGATCAAAACCCGATTGTGAGACTGATAGTCGTAGTAAACAACTTTTAGATCAAGCCCGCTATGATTCAAATGATCTAGAACTTATAGTTCAGCGGATTACCATATGAGGATCCAATTGGTCATATGACTTAATTCTTGGAATATTACTGAACTTTCAAAATGAATAGAGTGCAGCTTGAAGCAATTCGGTTAATTCTCTTTCCATTTTCTTTGATGGTTAGAGCAAAGAGATGGTTTACAAGCTTGCCACCCAACTCCATCAACACTTGGCAAGAACTTTATGCAACTTTCTGTAACAAGTACTGTCCACCAGCTAAAGTCTTGAAGATTAGAAACGAGATCAATTCTTTTTATCAAAGAGAGGATGAAATCTTTTATGAATATTGGGACATGTTTGAGAATCTTCAAAGGCAATGTCCACCTCAATTAATACCTTCATAGGATTTGGTTCAATCATTTTACAAAGGTGTCAATCCATCGGTAAGGGTGAACATAGATGCAGCAGCTGGAGGAAGCTTTAAACCTTTTTGAGGAAATAGCCAACACACAAAGCCTTTGATCTAATGAGAGGGCTATTTCCAAGAAAGCAGGTCAATTGAAGTTGATGTTTTAACCATGGTGAATGCAAAGTTGGATGCTTTAATAAAAAGGATGGATAAGATGAGTGTTAATGCAATTTCCTCATATTCATTATGTGAACTCTGTCAAGGTGGGCATCCTACCATAAAATGTCAGTTGATGCAAAATTCATCCATAGACAACATCAATTATATGAGCAACTTCAACAATGGTCAATAGCAAAATGTAGTACATGGTAACACATACAACCAAAATTGGAGAAACCATCCTAATTTCTCATAGAGTAATCAAGGAAGAAATCAGTGGAGACCTCAAGCTCCACTGGGTTTTGGAGGTCAAAATGCTTATCATCAAAATTAGCTTCATTTTCAGCAAGAGAAAGCTTCATTTTCATCATCTTCTTTGGAAAGTAAGATGGAGAAATTCATGGATATAATAACAACCAAGATGGATTAACAGGATGAAGCAATTAAAAGGCTTGAAGGGAGATTTAAACAGACGCATCAAGATAATCAACTCATGTTTAGATATCATTCATCCTCGATCCACTATTTAGAGGTGCAAATGGGGCAGTTAGCCAACTCTCTTTCCACAAGAAATCAAGGCATTCTTCCTAGCAGTACAGAGAAGGATTGAATGTATGAAAGCAATAACCTTAAGGAGTGGAATAGAGATTCAGACTCCAAAAGCAATAGTGGAGTATAAGGAAAAGAAGAAGGAAGAGGAAAAACAACAAGAAGATGAATGGGTTGAAGTGCAAGTGAAGAAGGAGCCAGAAGTTTAAGACAAGAATAAGGAGCAGCCAAAACCACCACCAATTAAACTTTATAGGCCTCTGGTCCCATATACTCAAAGGCTAAGGAAACAAGAGCATGATTCGCAATTTGTAAAGTTTTTGGAAAGGTTTAAGACACTCAACATCAACATGCCTCTAGTGGAATGCCTAGCTTAGATGCCAAAGTATGCAAAGTTCTTGAAGGAGCTTATTTCTAATAAAAAGAAGCTATAGGAGTTTGAGACAGTTACACTCATAAAAGAGTGTAGTGTAATAATCTCAAATAAACTTCCTTTAAAAAGGAAGCATCCAGGGAGTCTCACTATACTGTGCTCTGTAGGAAATTTAAAATTTCAAAAAGCTTTATGTGATTCAGGAGCTTCTATTAAACTGATGCCTTTATCTGTTTACAGGAAGCTTGGATTAAGTTAAGGTAAGGCTACCAACATTTATTTACAGCTTGAAGACTAAACTGTCAAGAAGCCGGAAGGCATAGTGGAGGATGTGTTAGTAAAGACAGGGGAGTTTATTTTTCCAGTAGATTTGGTGGTACTTGACTTTGAGGAAGATGAGAATATTCCTTTGATCCTTGGTATGCCTTTTATATACACTGAAATAGCTATCATTGATGTGTATGATGGAACTCTCACATTGAGAGTTGGTGAAGAAAGCTGTAAGTTTAACGTGTACCAAGGTATAATGAATCCTTTTGAAAATAATTTTTGTATGAGAGTTGATGTGGTTGATTATTGTGTGAATAAAGTCTAACGAGGGAGGTTGGCAAAATCTTGTGACTTGGAGGATATAGAGAAGTGTTTATAGGTACATTCTTTTGAAGAAGAAGGGTTTCTCAAACATCAAAACATAATGACTCACTGTGAACTACCTTTAAATATAAAACCCATACCCCCCTCTATCGAAACACCACCTTCAAATTCACTTATTTCATGGTGCAAGGGTGTTGATTCCATTGTTGAAAATAGGAGAAAGTACGAAATATGGAGGCCAAAAGTGAAGGATGCTCGTACTTATGGGGAGCATGTTCCTTAATGACTTTGAAGACATGGCGATGGTCTAGCTTAAAGACCTTAAACAAGCACTTTTTGGGGGCTCAACCAAGCATTTTATTTTATTTTATTCTATTTCTTTGTTAATTTTCTTTCTCACTTAATTTTTTTTCTTCATTTAGTTTAAAAACTCATGATTTTCCCCTCAGCGATTGTTTTTCAGGAATTGAAGAAGAAGGGCTGATTCAACCTCTGAGATTTGGTGAAGATTTTAATAGCCTTAAAGTTTCATAATGAGAAAGAGGTCTTATAGACAACTGAATTAGACATCTAGAGCTTTTTGAATTCTTGTTAAAATCCAAGTTCATTTGGGTTTTTAAAACATGAGTCGAAGTCAGCATATGCAGCTTTCACTTCAAGTTGCGCAGCTCTTAGTATTTCAGCAATATATTGAGCTAAAGAGATCCAATTGAGGTGATTAAAAGTTCCATGGAAATCTTAGACAAATATCTACAACTTTCATATGGGAAGATTTAGCTGATTCGATCATCTTCAGGGGCTAAGTACTGGGCACACCTGTGCGCCTGGGTGAGCACAGCTGTGTGTGAACAGAAGCCATAAAGAGAAGCAGGCACGACTGTGTGGGCTTAATGCATAGCCATTCAACCTAGTAGGAGGCTGGCCGAGATGCAGGCATGGCTGTGCAGCCTCAACACACAGTCGTGTGACCTAGTGGTTACGGAAAAGAGCAAAATTTTACTCCAATTTGGTTTGACAATGGGGACATTGCAGAAATTATATGTGTGTGTGTGTGTGTGTGTGGGGGGGGGGGGGGGGGGGTGTTCTTTAATTTCTTTTTTGAATTTTTGATTTTAAGTTTTAAGTTCTTAAATTTAATTTTGGAAAATTTTGAATTAGTTAGGAATTTGAATTTAATTTTTTTTTCTTTTTTATCTAGTTAGATTGTAAATATGAAATTCAAATGTTATTTTCAGATTTTTATCTTTTAGAATTTTTTAGGAAGTTTAATTAATTTTTATCTTTTCAAGATTTTATTAGGATTAATTTGGGTTTCATAATTCTTTTTAACTTCTTCTCTTTTATTTAAAGAGCTAAACTTCTTCACCTCACTCATACCTCTCTACGCTCATTTAATTATATTTTAATTCTTTTTGTTCATTTGCAATTTAACATGTTTCTTTTAGTATGGCTAGAATGAAGAACCAATAACCCACTACTAAGGGAAAGAAGCCCATTGGAAGGAAAGGCCGGGAAAGCATTGATATCGATGGGGCATATTATCACAGTCTTAGCCATGTATTTCACACCATTCAAAATTACTAGGCATGAGCTTGAGCCATTGGAGCTTGAATTGTTCAATGAAGATTATCTCATTAGAGTTGAAATCATTACTAACTGGGGAGAGAGTTAGAGGATGCCGATTGTATGAGGTGTTATATGATTTGGCAAAATGCATTGAAGCTTGGCGAAGTTCCTCTACCAAGAGCTGTAGGACAAAATTATGATGATGTCAGTGAGGCTAAATAATCTCAAAAAGCTCATTTAGGGAAGTGAAAGAGAGCTGATGATCGGGTTGAGAAAATCATAAAGGAAGTCAAGGAGATGATAAATCTTTCTGACCATAGAATTAGGTATATGATTGTGGACTTATCAGATAAAATGGAGCATTTTGAAAGGAGAAGTGAAGCAATAGTAGAGAAGCTACAAGCCCAAATTGAAGAGCTTAAATAGCAAATCTTTCAAGATAAAAGATTGAGGGGACCTACTGAAGCAGCGACAAAGTTCATCTTCACCTTACCTCCAAGTGCATCAAAATAAGGGAAGTACACTTTCCTTTTCTTTTTGGTTTTTGTTTATATTTTTGCAATTTTTATGCTTATTTATTTTTCTTTCAATAAATTAGAGTCATGCATGCTATTAGATTCATTTACTTAATTTTTTGAACCTATTCCTATGAAGAGTTTATTTCATCAGAGATGGTTTTCTTGAGTAAGTGTGATAATCTTCTTTTAATGTTTTATTTTGGCTTTTAAATTAGAAAAAATGACTTGTGGTTAGGGATTTTTAACTTTAATAAACTTAATGCTTACTGTTCCATTGAATGATTAAACTTGGATGCTTGATATTTAAGAAAGATGTTTGTAAGTAGGAATTAAGTCTCTTTTTAAGATTGTCTAGTTCATATGTACTTAGGCACCTATGGGCTACTCTCTAAAAAAAAAGAGATGGAGCGTAAAACACACTCGTTTGGAGCTAAAAACTTAAATTTAAACTCTTATGCTCCTTCTACTCCAATGCTCTATTATAGAGGTATCCACATTGAGGAGAGCAAGAAAGGTGGGGGATACTGAGATTGGGAAAACCTTGATTAAATAAATAAGTTGAGTACCATATGGTTGCTTTGCATATGTGAATTTTGGACTGCCTCAGTATAGAGATAATTCCTAATTACTTTCGTTTTGCTTGGGTGTTAATTGTTCATTTTCATAAATTCAATGGAAGAGTTTGCTCTTCACACGATAAATGCTACATCTTTGATTCGAGTTATTATTTTAATTTATAGTTTTTAAGTTTTATATTAAAGGAAGATTGGAATGGTTAGTCAAGTTAAAACCGGTTGATGATTTTGATTCTTATATGAATGGGTTGTTCTTATATTTTGCTTGAGGACAAGCAAAGACTCAAGTGCTGGGGAATTTGATGAGTGTGAAAAACCTTATGTTTTGAACACTATTTTCTATAGAATTAGAATCTAATTAGATGCATATTTAATTAATTTAGTTCATTTAAAGATTTTTATTTATTTTTGTTAATTTTGTTTAGTTGTTAGGATTTAATTAATTTTTGTTGATTTTTAAGTTTATTTAGTTAATCTTTATTTGAATTTTGAAATAAGGATGCCTTGGAGATCTTAGGAGTGATTTGGGGAGTTTAAAAAGTCAAGATGAAGATATGGAGGTTACAACAAGTCAAACTCTTGAAGAAAAGTGAAGTTTTAAATGCAGCTTGTTCTTGTGCAACCACGTGCCTGGATGCGCGCAACCATGCCTGATTGCTTGAAAGCCAACACAGCTATGCGCACCCTATGACACAGCCACACAACCTAATTTAGTAAAAAGAATACTATTCTTCTGTAGCCATACGTGTGGGTGTGCACAACTATACAAGCTGTTATAACAACTTTTTAAATTCAAATTTTGAGCTGATGATTTGATGGAATTTTATGAGATTTGAATTGTAACAAAGCTCAAATTTGTTGGAGGCTTGAGGCTATAAATAGGAGGCCTTCATAAGAGCAAAAGTAATCATGATCTTAGTTTTTATTTCTTTTCAGAATCAAAGTTTATTTTGATTCAAGTTCTTATTTATATTGATTTAGAGAATTAAGTTTTGAAGTTTTGAAGGAACAAGACCTTCCATTGTAGTTGTTTGAAGCAAAAAGGGTTTTCTTTGATAAACTCTTTTGTTATTATTTTCTTTTAATTAATAATGATTAGTATTTTCTTCTCTACTTCATATTGTTCTCTTCTTTTCAACATGAGTAGCTAAGTATATTTTTAGGGTTCTTATTTCAATTCAACTATATGCATATTGTGATTTAATCAAGTTTAATCTTAAGTCTTTGGTTGTTGTTGAACTTAATGTCATTTTAGGCTTGATCACCCTAAGATTGAATTTACACTTTAGAACTTGATTGAGAGATAGGTTCTATTGGATTCAACAATAACCTATTAGTTGCTTAATTAGTTGAGAGACATTTAAGTAGCTAATATTGATTAAAAATTTGTACTTAAAATTGAGTTTAAGAAGCATTTAGTTAGTGAGCTCTATAAAACTTAGTGTTAATTTTACTCAATTAATTATAGGTTTATCTGAGACGAAAATCTATAATTTTAATGATGCTTTCAAATTAAATTAAGGTTAGTTTAAGACTTAGATGTTTAATCTATTTTAAGAAAAAGTTGAATTGAAAATAAGAACCCTAGCTTTTAATTTGATTGTTAAGTTTTAATTAATTTTTTTTGTTTATTTTTACTTGATATTTAAACCAAAATTCGGTGTTTAAAAAAAAAACACTTTTAGGATTTCAATACTCAGTTTGCAATCTCTGTGGGATGATATCTTATTTTACTACTTGAACTGACTCCGTATGCTTGCGGATTTCACACGTCACTAGTGCTCATATTCTCAATTGGTTCTTCTACATTTGGCGATGGACTTCTAAATCTAGAAGTCTGAACATTAGCCATTAATTGAAAAGGAATTTAACCTTCTTCTTCAAAAGAATTTATCTTATCAGAGTCAGTCTCATTAGATAGACTGACGGTTGAAAAACTCTCTATTATAGAATCAATAGCAAAGCTTGGTATTACATTGGTTGCGCATTCTCCTAGAAATGAAGAGATGGGATTTATCATCATCATTAATGTAGGTTTATTAGCTTTAATTGATTCAGTGGAGAGGATGAGAGTTGCATTTTATCTGAAGATGTCTTTTTAGGTATTTCTGATTGAAGGAAGTAGGCTGTTTTTCCTTTCTTCCTGGTGGTTTTTGTGGATGGATTGGATGGATTAAATCCTTGAAATCCTAGTGGAATACTCATGGAAGAATAAACAACAAGAAATAATGGCTGGTTTGAGTAACTTGGCATAGGAAATGGATTATACAAGAACCCAATAGGAATCTGGAGAAAACAATCTTTGTGGAGAAGATTGTGACCGAGAGTTCTTCTTTTTACTCAAATCCCATCCAAGTTCATTGATTTGAGCTTTTAATTTTTGAATTTCAATCTCCTTTATCTAAATGCTAGTCAGTGTGCCTTTATTGTTGATTATTTATAGCAATTCTTGGAGCTTCATCTCTATTTATTTAATCAACTTTGCATGGATTGACTTCATTTCTCTTTCAAAAGCAGAGAGTCTATTATTAGTTTGTCTCACTTACTTTACTACATCATCAACTTTTTCTTCAATCTTTTTCAATTTTTGGTTTTGGGCATAAGCATTCTAAGTCTACCAATTCAAGATGACTTCTACAGGAGTAACTCTCATAAATCTGCCATCGATGTTAACAATATTAGAGTTTGGGATATAGGGTTGAATGGCTTTATGGCTATCTATTTCTGAGGCTAAAGGAGGGAAATTTGTAGGTTAAAACATACAAATTTTTAGAAGAATGGTTAGTTGAATAGGTGTTTCAGGGAGAAAGACTGGAGAAATAGGTTTTTCTTTTTTTTTTTACCCACTTCAAGGCTTGTTTATAGCAAGGTAAAGGTGTTGGTTTAGGTTTTGGTGGAAAAGGCTTTGGTGTAGGTTTGTAAGGTTCATGGGGGGTATTTAATGGTTTTGTTGATTGATACCAGCTAGGAGGAGAGTATGATATATAATAATCATATTTCCTAAAGGGTTGTTCCAAAGTGCTAATAGAAGGTTCTCCATCCTTATATCTCCTTTTAGATTATTTTTTACTACACTTCTTAGAAGATTTATTTTTCTTTTTTTTATCCTCCTCATCCTTATCTTCCAACAGACAACAATCATCATAATTACAGACATCAAAATAATAGTGACTATCATGCTTAAAAGCGTATATTGGCCTTCTTTCACGATTAAAGTGAGTGATTGGAACTTTCTCCTTAGGAAAAAGAGTAATCATGAATTAAGTATTAAAAACTATGGGAACTTTTTACCTCTTTTTGAAAAGTTTTTTAATAGATCTATCAAAATTTTTGATGAAAATTGATTTAGAAATCTGTATTGGCTCACCAGCTTCATAAAGTTTTTCATAATTTATGATCCACTTTTCAGGGAACAGATTCAATAACTCATCCCTAGAGATTTGCTTAGGGATATGAATGTAAGATGGGGCATTTTGAGAATTTTCTTTGACAAATAATGCATCATTGTCGGCTGATGGAAGGGTTAGATTGATTTTATGATTCTGAAGATGATAAACAATCTAGTAATGAGGGTTACTACATTAGACTCAAAAGTCTGTCCAGCTCTAAGAATCTAGATTTGAACTTTTAAGGATGACAAAGCATATGGATTTGACAAAGTAAGGTTATAGTTTGGGAAGAAAGTGAAAAATAAAGATCATGGATTTAAAGAAATTTCTACATTTACAATTACAGAGTGACAATACCGTTTATATCTAGAATCAAGCAAGGCCATTCTAGAAAAAATAAGTAAGCCCTGCCTACCATGATAGGTAAGGCCCAATCTTATTGCTCCAAAGTGGATGTAGGTGTATCCTTGAATTAATTAAGTCCTTAAAAATTTAGAAGGAATTTCTAAGGTTACAAATTGTTTTTTTTTGTGAGGCAGAGATAGGATATTGGTAAAAACTAGAGGACTGCACATACTCTTTAATAGAGAAGAAGGTTTCTTTACAAGAGCTCTGAAAGACTATTTCCAAAAAGGCTATGATTAAGAGAAAACATTATAAGGATTAAGAAGAGGGGCTTTGGATTCTTCTATTTTTTTTATCTTCTGAAAGGTAGGTAAATTCATATAAGTAATTTGTTTTATTAGTTATGGATTCTCTTACAAAGTGAGAAATAGTAACAAAAGTGGGTTTAGTGGGGACATATTTATAATCACATATTACTGAAGAGGCTAGAAGTTGATGACTCTAACATGGTTTGGTTGGTCCTTCCTCCTCAGGAAACCTGTCATTAGAATAATTATCTTTATATGAAACAAGTGCCTCTGGAATTCTCTCCACTAGGAGAACTTATTAACATCAGACATTAGATGATGGATTATTGAGAATTTATATGTCTGGTATAAATTAAAACTAGGAACTAGTTTGAATTCATTTCTAATTTTCAAGAATGGTTTATGGAAAATTATAATGGAGTGACATCCTTCAAGAGAGGATACTTGCTAAGTATAGGCTTCATTATTTAACCAAGATCTCCACTTAAAATCTCTTGAAATTGTCTCAGAAAGGTGATTAAATGAGGATTAGATCTCTTTCCATCTTCTAATGGCTTGAAATATCTTGAGAGTGCTAAAGGCTGCAAATCAAAAGCTATTTAGTGCAAGAGAATGGGTATTCAAGATGAAACCTTGATTTTGCAAGAAAATCTAGGTCATATTGTCATATTAAGTAGGATTAGTATTCAAAGATTTGCTTAGAAGCAATATTGGTGAAGGTTGTCATAAAGATGTGGTTTGGGAGTTCAGGTGGGATTTCTTTATCAAGAAAAATTGCTTAGAACATTTGAATTTATGGGTTGAAACATAGAAATCATGGGTAGGACTTTTATTCTAAAAGGCGTTTCTATTGAACATAAGATAATAGGTTTTCTTAAGAGATTAGGAATGAGATTATCATTGCCTTTTATATATTCCATTTCATAATCATATTTGTTGAACAATTATTTCCATTTGCACAGTTGTGAATCAGGAAGAGTTTTCCCTTTGAACTTCAACATCTTTAAGAAAGAGGAATAATCCATAGTTACTTTGAGATGATGTGCCACTAAACAGAATTCAAATTTCTTGATTCCATATTTTACTGCCAATGTTTTCTTAAATGTTGAATGATAGCGGGCATTCTACGTAAGAAAAGTTTCCACTAGCACAAGCACAAATTCTTCTTTTCTTCTGATCCTCTTTCCCTAAACCTATTAAGCTCATTGCATTGATGAGAACCAGAGCCAATGAGAATCAGAGCCAAAACCACCATTTTAAACCCAAATGCTTTTCTAAGAGAATTTTGAAAAAATCAATCTGAATTTTTCCATGTAGCAAATGGGGAACTTTTTGAAACCACTGATAAAATCAGAAAACCTATAAAAATTCAATTCTTTCTACAATGCCATGCATGGACTCATGTTCTTAGTTCACTTATACCTAGAAAAGATATTGTTCTTATATTTGATGTTAATTGAAAGCTTAGGTTCTTTGGATTCTACTAAATGGACTCAAATTTAAGAAGTACTTTCAACCATTTACCACAAAACCCTTAGTTTTCACCCTCGATCAAACCTTGAACCCAAAAAATTTCCAACCGATTCATGTGTTTTTGCTACATCAATGTAGTGTTGATTCTCATACTTAGTTTTTGGGAAAATTTTCTTTTCCTTTATAGAAAAATATTTAATTCTTCATTTGATTGCCTGTTAAACAAAATGAGGACATTAATCCTACAAAGGCAACTTATCATGTAATGACTTTTGTAGATTTAAAGCTAGCAATAGAAGAATGTACTCAATAAGAAAGTCAAGGTTTGATAGAACCTACAAAATTAGAATGGGCATGCCAAGCTTTCTATGTGAATAAGAGATATGAGCAAGCCAAAGGAAAGAAAGGATTGGTGATAGATTATCAAACCTTAAATTTCTTTTTGAGGGTTGATAAATTTATCTACCAAAAATTTCCTCATTATTCACTTATCGTGGGCCAAGATCTTTTCAAAATTTGACCCAAAAGCTGAATTATAGCAACTTGGAATAAAAGAGGATGATCATTATAAAATAGCCTTCTATATTCCAAATCACTATTACCAGTGGATTGTGATGCCATTTGGATTAAAATAGCTCTATCACTTTTCTAGAAATCTATAATTAAAATATACAAACCTATTTTATATAATGTTCTCATACATATTGATGACATCTTGCTTTTGTTGCCAGATAAGAACATCATGTAACTCTTCTTCAATAATTTGTTGATCTGACTACAGAATATGAAGTAATGCTCTGTCATACGAAGATGCATATTGGCAATAAAGAAATTAAGTTTCTCAAAATGCAGTTTAAAGATGGAAGCTATCAGTCTAGTCTATACATTAGGTCGAAACACCAAAAATTCATGTTAATAATTTGTCTGAAAAATAAATCTGACAGCTCTTAGGAATTCTCAATTATCTCAAGGACTTTATTCCTCATATGACAAAGAAAATGGTACCATTGAGAGCTTTATTGAAAAAGAATCTCCCACCCTAGTCTGAAGAACAAACCCATGCAGTTAAAATGTTAAACGGAAATAATCAAAATCTTCTAGCATTACAAATTCCTATTAATGGAAAAAGAATCCTTCAAACAGATGCTAGTGATCAATTTTGGGGAGCTGTTATATTAGAATAAGACAATAAAAAGAAAAGAAGATTTTTTGCTCATGCTAATGGAAAATTTTATAATGCAAAATGCCAATATCATTCAACATTTAAGGAAACGTTGGCAGTAAAATATGGAATCAAGAAATTTAAATTCCATTTAGAGGGACATCATTTCAAAGTAATCATGGATTGTTCATTTTTCCTAAAGATATTGAAGTTCAAAGGGAAAACACTTCCTCATCCATAGCTGCTCAAATGGAAAGAATGGTTTAGCAAATATGATTTTGAAGGAGAACATATAAAATGAGATGATAATCTCTTTTCTAATCTCCTAAGCAGACTTCCTATCTAATGTTCAATAGAAACTCCTTTCAGAATAAATGTCTTATCCATGATTTTATGTTTCAACCCATAATTTGAAATGTTATAAGTAGTTTTCTTGTTAAAGGAATCCCACTTGAAATCCTAAACCACATCTCTGTGACAACCCTCGCCAATATTGCTTATAAAAAAATCTTTGAATACCAGTCCTGCTTAATTAACCAATATGGCCTAAATTTTCATGTCAGATTAGGGTTCCATCCTAAATACCCATTCTCTTGCATTTTTAGTTTCCTTAAACAAAGTCCTTATCAAGACCTTTATTGGCCAAAAGAGTTGTTGATCGTATTTTGGTATTTATGCCATTTGTACCAGATAACTTATGATTTGTAGCTTTTAGCACTCTCGAGATATCTAAAGCTAGTGGAAGATGGAAAGAGATCTATTCCACATTTAATCACTTTTCTGAGATGATTTCAAGATGGAGATCTTAGTTGAATAATAAAGCTTACACTCAGCAAGTATCCTCTCTTGTAGGATGTCACTTCATTATAATCTTCCACAGGCCATTCTTGAAAATCAAAGATGAATTCAAAACAATTTCCAGTTTCCATTTATACCAAACATACAGATTATTAATGATATGTCGTTTGATGTCTGATGTTAGTAAGTTCTCCCAATGAAGAGAATTTCAGAGGCACTTCTTTTCAAAAATTAGAAAGATCCCCAAAGAAATTTGGCCTAAAACAAATGAGGATGCACCATTTGTAGGTCTACTTAATTGAATATAGGCAGAGGCTTTTAGCAAATAAAATATTTTGGATAAAAGCCCAACATCCAAAAGCGAGGTCAAGTTCAGCCCAAGGCTTAACATAAAAGGATAGCCCAATAGAAAAAGATTTTATTGAACCATAGACTATCACTGATATGACTCAGACAGTGAATACAGTGGAAATGAAAGTAATATGTCACCTGGCCATGAGCCAATTATCAAAAAGTAGCCATGTTTCAGTCATCTTTAAATAACTTTGGATAAAAACTGTGTATTATTGTACTAATGTTTTATCCTTCACGTGAATCATCTTTAGTCCTATCTATCACTATATTATTGAATCTTTAATGTGATTGTATTGTTAATTTTATCTACCAGGTGTCAAGTGTCTAGATAGTTGTAATCTTAGAGCTAATTTTAATTAGATGATCAAACTATCTTTTATAATAATGCTCGTCATCACTATAAAAGGAGGTTGCTACTTCGTGAAGAAGGCAGAAAAGCCTTAGATAAATAATGTCTGATCAATAAAACCATGAGTTTCTAAATTAGCTTTCTTCTTGCTCTGAAGGTATATCATTATAATGATTTGATTCCCTTATAGTTATTAAAAAGTATGCTTTATAGTTGCCTCAATAGAAGATCCTATACATTAGAAACATAATAACAGAAGATGATCCTATTTACCAACTTCATTAAGATTATAAGTTTAATTTAAGTAAGTTGCATGCTTTTAAAAAATGCTTAAAAAGGGGACATGCTAAGTTGGCTAGAAAATTAAGGAGTATAAGTATGGCCTTGTGCCAGTCCATGATATGCTTATCTCAGATCATGTAGTCGATTTAGATTAAGCTTATAGTTTGAATGAAGCTCTGGAAATTTGCTATCAAAGCCTAGTTATTAATAAAAGGGAAAAGATTATTATTTCTAAGAAAGGTTGCTTGAGAAGGGAGGATCATTTAACCCAAGGCACTGAAACATTGCACTGAAAAATCTTTTCATTCTTACAACAAATATTTTATCAATGATCATATTAGGGACCCTGTTTATTAATCTAATAATACCATATAAGGTCACTAAAATAGGAATCTCTTTTAAAACCAGAAATTCAAAAATAGTTTTTTGTTTATAGAAAAACCAAAAAAGAAGAAGACAAATTTAAACCTTATATAAAATCACATTCTATATATAATTACAAGATAAGTGCCTTAATTAAGGGCAAAAAAACACAGATGATGCATTTGCAACAAGATGTCAATTTTTAAAAAATCCAAAACTAACTTCGAACTTATTTGGTAAAAAAGAAAATTCAAGATTTTGAAAATCAAATTGAAAAAGAAATTTATTTTGATATTCAAAATGCTTTTTGGACTAGGAAATAACACATAGTTACCTTATGAAAATAATTTTCATCAGATATCAACCAGACCAAACCAATTGAATGAAGCGTTATAAAAACACTGTATGAGAGAAATTTAGAATTTAGAGTTTAAAGGTTTAATTTCTAAATCTAGATTACTCTAGTCTTATGTGTTTTTCTATGTCAATAAAAATAGTGAGATAGAAAAAGAATCCCTAGGTTAGTCATTAATTACAAACCCTTAAATAAGGCTTTGAAATGGATTACACATCCAATTCTAAACAAAAAGGATTTGCTTCAAAAGCTCCATTTTGCTATGATATTTTCAAAATTTGACATGAAATTAGGTTTTTGAAAAATTAAAATCCATCCAAAAGATCGAAATAAAACAACATTCATAATTCCTTTTGGATAATAAGAATGGAATGTTATCCCTTTTGGGCTTAAAGATGCTCTTTCATAATTCCAAAGGATTGTAATAACATATTCAAACCTTATTCCAAATTTTGCATTGTTTATATTGATGATGTTCTCATCTTTTCAAATTAAATAGTCTGCATTTTAGACACCAACAACCTTTTTCTATATTGCCAAGAAAAATGGTTTAGTATTTTCCAAGTCCAAAATATCTCTTTTTCAAACTCATGTTTGGTTTTTAGCTCACTATATTACTCAAGGAAACATAGCACCTATTCAAAGATCTCTTACATTTGCTACTAAGTTCTCAAATAAAATCTTAGATAACACTCGATTACAAAGATTCTCGGGAAGTCTAAATTATGTTAGATTTCTGTCCAAACATTAACCGTCTAGCAAACCCTTTGCATGATAGGTTAAAAAAGAATCCAATACCATGTCAGACATTCATACTGAGATTATCCAAAAATCAAAAGACAAGTTTTAGAAATTCCTTATTTGCATATAGTTGATCCATCAGCCTTAAAAATAGTGAAAATTAATGCTTTAGAATTAGGATATAGAGGAATTCTAAAATAAGTCCAAAATGGTTAGGAATGTATAGTCCAATATACATATGCACACTGGAATGTTTGCCAAAAGAGTTATTCTACAATAAAGAAGGAAATTCTTTCAATAGTTTTATGCATTACCAATTTTCAAAGTGATATTTTGAACCAAAAATTTCTTTTAAGGATTGGTTGTAAATCTACAAAAGAAATTTTACAAAAAGATGTTGAAAATATTATAACCAAATAGATTTTTCCTTGATAATAAACTATCTTTTCTAAGTTTAATTTCAATACTGAATATATAAAAAAAGATACAAACTCTAATTTTCACTTTCTAACCAAAGAATTTATTTAAACCAAGTCTTGATATATATATATATATATATCAAAAGATGAAGGAAAATCCCCTATAAACTAAGGTGAAAGACAAATCTAAGCCCAGACTCCAAAAACCTCCAAACTTTCTTTAGACTAACCAATAAAATCCTGGATGAATATAGTCCTCGAAGAAGAAAATTTTGAGGCCCAAAAATAGGCTCAAATCCAAATCTGGGTTAAACAACTCAGACAGTCACCAAAATTAATTTTTGCCGTCCAAAATTTGTCTCAAGCCTCAAAGGCTTTGGCTCAAACCTTAACTTCAAAATCATCTTCAAAGAGGAAAAAGGTAAAGTTTCTTTAACTATTTCCAAACTACCTGAGACGGACATTTTTTCTCAACAAAACCACCCATCTGAAATAATTTCAAATTTAACTTCTTCTCAAACTGTTTTATTTCAAGCAAAATAACTTTTGAGATCTAGCTCAAAATATCTTAAAAAAATTTATTTCCAAATTATACTGACCTTAGAAGAGGGATTTTACGATAAAAACCCTCCGAAAAGGTTTCCAAACTATTTCTAAAAGGATGATATTATAAAACTTACAGTAAATCAAAACCCTAAACCTTTTACCAAGCTATTTTGGAAACTATTGACTCTACCAAATTTAAACATTTCAAAAAAATGAGAAGCGTCTAAATTCTTCTTATTCAACTTGCACCATCCAGAAGATTATACACGTCCTGTGGACTGAGGAAAAGATTTGAATGGGTTAAAACCATTTATTGCTAACCTTTATATTAGATTTACCCACTGCCAATATTATAATTATTGGGATTATGACGTCCAAAATCCGCAAGGGTATGGAATCATGCAAGTAGTAAAATAAGATTGTCCCACAGAGACTGAAAATTGATTATTGTAATACTTAAAGTGTTTGTTTGTTTAAACACCGAAATTGGCTTTAATTTCAAACTAAATTAAGCAAATTTTTTTTAAAGGAATCAATAATCAAATCAAAGATTATTTTCAATTCAACCTTCCTATAGATCAATATATCATTTAAGCCAAGTCTAAACTTAGTTCATTTTGAAGCATCTTTAAAATCGTGGTTTTCCTCTTAGACAAAGCCATAATTAATTGAACACATATAACACTTAATTTTATAGCTCTCACTAACTAAGTATTCATTATATTCAATTTTAATCATAGCTTCAATCAATATTAATTGTCTAAATGTCTTTCAACTAAGTAAATAATTAATAAGTTATTGTTTTATCTCAATGTAACTTATCTCTCAATCAAGTTCCATTGCCTATATTTAATCAAAGGGTGATTAATCATATGATGACATTAAGTACAACAATGACCAATGAACTATATTTAGTGAGTTGAAATTTTTTTTTGTAAATTACATGGTTGAATTGAAATAAGAACCTTAACTAACAATCTAGCTGCTCATATTGATTAACAGAGAAGTAGATGAATAGAGAAGAAATTCAATCATTATTACTCGATGAAAATGAAAAATAACAAAAGATATGAATAAGAAAAACCTCCTTCTCTACTTAACCAAGCTAGAATAGAAGGTCTTGTGTTCTCAATCTTCTCAAACATACTAAATCTCACAATCACAATATGAAAATAGCTAAAAAAAATGCTAGCTTTGATTCTTAGAAAAATGATAAAAGTAGAATTGTTCTTGTTCTCTATGGTGGCTCTCTTTAAACCTAGCCTCTAACAACCTTCTTAAGTTGTTACTTTTTAAAATCTTGTAATCCGCACAAAATCAGCAACACAAGAATTCAAAATTTGAAAGTTTGTTATCAAGAGCATGGTTGTGCGCACCTAGACACACGACCATGCACCCAGTCTTGTACTCAACTTCATCGAATCAGGTTTAGCCATGTGCCAGGGTGCACATGACTGTGCATCTTCTTTTCAATCAGGCATGACCATGTGCAATTGTATGCATAACCATGTGCCTTCCATTATCCTTAAAACCACTTAATTTCACCTTAAATGCACCAATGAACACTCTGCCTTCTCTAATAGCACTTTGCATTATTCCTCCACTGTTCTCTTCATCACCTAAAACATCAAAAATAACTAAAAGTAAACTAAAACACTTAAAATTAACAAAAACTAAAAAATTTAACAAAAATCACTAAAACTAAAGAACAACTAAATAAAAGACTAACAATGCATCTAAACATCTCTTAATTCTAACATATTGAGTACTCAAAATAACATTTCTCACACTCATCAAATTATCAGTAAGCCTGGTTTCATCTCCTTCTTTATTCAAAATGATGGATATAACAACTCATGGTTATTTTATTTTGATAAAGAATTTTAAACTTTTAAACTTCCTTTCTAGTTCATTCAATGGTGGAACTACTTTAAAAATGTCTCTAAAAGTTTAATTCTTGAAGTTAAACCCCTACTGTAAAATTTTTGAAACCAATTACAAACTTACAAAAATGGAGAAAAGATTTAATCCCTTTCTCATTTTTTGTTCTAAATTCTTCTTATCCTGGGTATATGTATTGTATTTTCATTATAATAATATACAAGTTGGACAATGAATTCTAAAAACAAGATTCAAAGTCAAATGGTGGGATTTTTTTACAAACAAAGATAATATCACTCTTACATTAGTCCAAAATTGGCTAGCTAAAAATTATCTTCTTTCATGCCCAAAAGAAACAACAAGCTTTTTGGCACAGAAGTCCTCCATAATGCCCAAACTAGGCATTGTTCAATGTGAGGAAGATTTCTGCTAAATAATACAATAAGGCTCTTCCAAACCATCTTCTTAGTCCAAATCAGGCTCTTCCAAACCATATTCTTGGTCCAAATTAGTCTATTTCAAACTAGTTTCATCATCAAGCTCAAGCTTATTTGAACTAATCATAGATTTAGGGATAGACGATGAAGATAACTATTTTGGATTTTTTGCCAATAAAATGGTAAAATTTTAAAATAATTTTGCTTTATAATAAATAGCCTTTGTAGAATTTTTCTGCCACCGATCCAGATGCAGACTTAAAAAAAGTACAATTATTTAAAAGCAATAGGGACACTTTTGACCTTATTTTCCAAACTCAAAAAGCAATAAGATGAAGACTGAAAGTACTCCACTATTTTCATTAATCTACTTAAACTTAGCCACACATGTGAAGTAACAGGAACACATTACTTTCCAATGTGGAATCACATTTGCAGAGAAGGAAATGTCCAAGCCCACCACTTACAACCCCTATCCAAGGGCAGGCTCTCTACTTTAAAAGGTAAAGAGTTTTTTTTAAGAAAATATTTCAGAAAAGAAACTTGAAAACTTTGAGATTGTAGATTTGTAAGATTTTTTAGGGCAAAATCTATGTACAATCTAACCTTTTCCAAACACTATAATTGTACCCTACAGGAGAATTGTATCTCTTAATTTACATATTGTAAATTATTTTCACATAATAAAGGTACACTTTTCAAATTAAATTCTTATTTTAATTTTTACTTAAGTAGCAAGCATATGCTTTGTGCTTGCCTTGAAAATGATCCTATACATCAAAAGTTATGTGAACTTTTTTTTGCATTTTGGTTAAGTAACCACTATTTACAGAGTGTGAAGCCGAATGAACAGTGTGCTCATTCTTCATCTGCATTCTATACTTCTTAGATCTTACGCATGTCTTGGTTTTTGGCAAGGAACTTCTATTTCCAAAAAGGCTTAAAAGAGTCTTCTCTCATTGTAATTCTGGTAAGGAAAGTGTTTTTGTAGTTTTAAAAATCACTAAGCTTTTTACACCTAAGGTTATTAAAAAGCTTAGCATTTTTTCTTTGTGATGGCTGGAATCTTATACAAAATGAAGGGGAATAGTCAAAATAAGGGAAGACACTGCATCTTCTACTAGGTTTCCTTGATCATCCAAGATAGGCATTTCATCTTCGAAAGTTTGGATGAAATTTAGGATTTGAAAGAGTTGTTTATGGGTAAAGTGATAATCCCACTAACCCTTGAGTTGTCTAGAAACTTCCGCTATGAGAAGTTCAACTATGGCTTTATCTAAAGTTCCTATTTGGATTTTATAGGCATTTGCCACCATTGTCATTTGTTGAAGTAGATCAAGAACATGGTATTCATTCATACCGTCTAAGTTCCACTCATAGACAAAGCATATATTAAACTTGGATTAGGACAAGGAACTGGTTCTTTGTTCTAATTCCATGTTTAGTGCAAAAGTGCTTACAACAATTATTGACCAATCTAATTTATTTACTTAAGGACAAAATTGATCTATTTGGGATGACTCTTCATCTTTAGAAGAACCCATGGTTTGGTCAATAACACTAATGACCCTATTATAGGATTGAGAAGTGTCAGGTGCTATTTATTTATATGTTTCTGACCTAGAAGCTTGTTCTATTCGACTTAGTTATTCTCTAATGGCTTGAAAAAGCTCCATTTTTTTTGGAACTGTTGTTAACTCTATATAGAAACCTGAAAAGGTTTGAAAATTGGGCTCTTAAGCTTCTGATATAATGTTTTAGTAGCTTCAAATGACCTGATGAAAACACTACATAGAGAAACTACATGTTTTTCTATCCTAGTAAGTTATTTCCTACTGTTTGTATATGAGCATTAGAAAAATTATTTTGGAGTACCATATTCTTGATATTTCTAGAATCATCTTCCTGAGCAACTTTGAAAGGTGTGGTTTCTATCTTTGAATCACCATAAAGAATAAAAAAATTTCTTAATGGAAGGTGTTTAGACTGAATGGTCTGACCATATATTCTCCATTCTGGACTTTTATTCCTAAAAGTGATTGGACTAATAGTATTTACATGTTTAAACTTTTTGAAAGGATTTACAATGTTATTTTGTTATGTATATATTTCAAACCAGTAAAAAAATCTCTTTTGAACTTTATATTTATAGTAAAAGGCATAATATTTTTCTTGAATTTTATTCTGACTTCTAATCTCTTAAAATCTTAAAGGAGTTCTTTATCAATTTAATATTTCTGTTCTAAGACATTGATTTTTATAGCAATGTTTTGCGTTATGGCAGAAGATGTAGGAGAAGAAGGTTCTTCTTCTTCTTTTTCTAGTTTAGGTTTTAGCTATCATAAATTGGTATTGGTATGGTCATTTGATGATCAACATTTTGGAGTGTGGAACTAGGTATATCAAAGGCTGAAAACCTTGGTCGCACACATGTTGTTTGGATATGTTGTTTTGGATATGGAGCATAGATGACTGAAGGATGTTGAGAGGCTCTTTGCAAATCAATTATCAAAGTGGCAGAGGATTTACTAAAAAAATTGGAACTAGATGGTATTCTGTCAAAGGTAAGCTTGACTCTACCATCTAAGAATTAGGTTACATTTCTCAGGTTTGTGTTTGGCTCAATTATTTTGAAAGACTAAGGTTGTGTTGCCCCTTCTGAGATCTATTCTTTTGGTAATGTAATATCTTTTCATTGAATGGTTCTTGGGATAACAATATTAAATTTTGAAAGGTCTGTTTGGAAATGGATGGTTTCACCTTTTAGCGAGTGTTTCTAGTGTTTGGTAGCATAAGTAGAAAATATATCCTTGTAATGAATTCTAAAAATGAATACTATTGGAACATATCTAAATAGCATTTTATAATTATAAGTTTTATTTGTAAAATAATGCTTTTCAAAATATTTTTATCATTCAAAAATATTATTATGTTTGGATAGTAGCTAAAGTTGATAGGCCTTTTGTTAAGACTGGATTCAACCATTCCTATCAAAGAATAAAACATGTTTGTGAACCTACCACCTCTAATGACTGTTAAAATGGAAGTATCTAAGCCTTCTCTGGTAAGGGGTTTGATGTATTTATAGGATATTTGCCTATGCTTTTAAAGAGATTTTAAAGAAAGAATATGAATTTCTTTAAAGGGTTTGGAAATCTAAATGTCCTTTTCTTCAATTTTGATAATAAATTCAGATTTAAGGAAAGGGATTTTGGAAGATTCATAAATATGTATTTTTTTAATCCTTTGGATTTCCCAGTCATTAATATGTTTGGAGAAATCTTCAATAATGACTTCATCACTATTGACTACCCATTTGGATTCCAACGAATTGAAGGTAGACGAGTTTAAGAAGAAAGTGGTTCTGTAGAAAAAATTATTTAAATTCATTTTAAAAATAAATCATAAAACTTTGGATGAAGAAGAGTCTAGCCACCAAGATTACTACCCTAAGATGCAACACAACATGGAACTTAAAACTATAACTCTGCTCAATTGTCCACTTTTAGTTTTACTATTTATCTCCCTAAATGATGATGTAGATACTGTTTTATGCATATGACATTACCCTCTAAGGCTTTAATACCAAGACATGCTTAAAATCTAAGGGGTATAAAATGCAGATGAAGAATGAGTACACTATTCATTCGGCCTCACACTCTATAAGTAGAAATTACCAAATGAAAATGCACAAATTTTTGTCAGAATTTTTTATGTAAAGGATCCTTTTCAAAGTAAGTACAGAGCATACATCTTACTACTTAAATAAAAATTAAAATAAGAATTTAATTTAAAAATTGTACCTTTATTATTTAAAAATAATTTACAACATGTAAATTAAAAGGCACAATTCTCCTGTAAATGATGGTTACGGTGTTTGGAAAAGGTTAGATTTTACAGAGGTTTTTCTCTCAAAACTCTCACAAATCTAAGCTCTCAAAGAAAACTTGTGACCTTTTAAAGCATAGAGCATGCCCTTAGAGGCTGTGAGGGGTAGGCATGGACATTTCCTTCTCTATAGGTATGATTCCATATTGGAAAGCAATGTGTTCTTGTTGCTACACATGCATGCCTGAGTTTGTGCAGATGGATAAAGATAGTGAAGTACTTTCTGTCTTCATCTTGTTATTTCTTAAATTTGGCAGATAGGGTCAAAATTGGTCCTATTGCTTTTGAATAATTATACTTTTTTTGCTTTTTCCTTTTCTTTAAGTCTACATCTTGACAGGTGGCAGAAAACCTTTACAATAATTATTTCTTACAAAGAAAAATTATTTTTAAATTTTACTGCTTTATTGGCAATTTTTTTTTTAAAATAGTCATCTTTATTGTCTTCCCCTAAATCTATGATTGGTTTAGAGGAGCTTGAATTTGATGAAAAAATTGGTTTAGAAGAGCCCGGTTTATGAGGGTGTACATCGATCGGGTCGGATTGGGGGTAATATGTAATAAGCGATCGGGTTCAGATTAGTGGATATGATGACTTCTTTATTCCCTGTTTGACTAAGAGTCAATCCTTTTATAACTCACTGCTAGAACTAGTCATTAGACAACTCCTTTCTTTTTAGTATCCAGTCAAATTGCAAAGTAAGGGCCGACCTTTGCTTTCTTTGAAAATGGGAAAAAATGACTCAAAGAACTGAGTTAGGGCACAACTGACCCAGCATCACAAGGCGGGGACATGATTCGAACCTACAGTCTTCAGCTTATGGGGAACCAAATTCGAAATGAGAAGAAAATGCATCGAGTCAGACAACCGATATTGTTCGGGTTAAAATCGGGTAAGCATATCGGATTGGCCATTAGGTCGTGGGCCTAAATTTGATGAGCCCAATGAAAAATACAATGAAATGTAATTATAATTTTAAGGTTGAAGCCCAAAATATACAAAATATGAGAGCCCAACAAATTCTTAAATTTACCACCTATTTAGGCTCTAGAATGCTAAAATACTATGTTATTTTTTTGCATTCATTTACAACTTCATCAATAATTTGTATACTTAAAATATTCTGTTTCAATTACATGAGTTAGCACAAAAAATAAACTGTCATTCTCATGTAAAATTCTCCATCAGTATGTCCAAAAAGAATTTATAAGTTTGAACCAAGGCAACATCAAAAATCACATTCCAAGTTTTGCTTTTGCAAAATATTTACCAAAAAATAAAAATATGTTCCCTGCAAAGAAACATAAAAACTAACTAAGGCTCATATTTAAAAAGAATGCCCAATGCATGCAGCAAGCAAGTATACAAAAAATAATTGGTTGTGACTCAGAATAACTATTTTAATTCATATAAGACACGACACCACATTATTGGCTGCAATGAAATGCCCCCCAAATAAATATAGCACCCGTGATCTCAAAATTAAGCAAATTATGAATAAGGTGGAAGCTTCATCATTGCCATAGCCAAGGATGCAGATGCAGTAAAATAGGTAGCACAGGTGATGAAGCATGCTAAAGAAGTGAAGATGCATGAATACGAGTAGGATATAAATGCATGAATTAAGCAATTATAGCTGGCAAATATTCAAGTATAGCAGTCATATAAATAAGGCAAGCAGGCAAAAAATACAATTAGAGGGCATGCAAATAATGCAAAACAGAGATAAAAAGGTAGGCTCAGAAATATTCAAGTTTGTTAGGTTCAAAACGCATCAATAATTTCTTGGCTGCATTAATATATTGCCCAAGAGAATGCAGCCAAGCAATTCTATAACTCATAGTAGAGTGGAAGCTTCATCAAAGTCTGAACACATTAGAGTAGGCAGAAATAAGCATAGAAATTGAATAAGAAATGTAAATTAATAAAAGAAATAAGCAATTGAGTTTTAAGTTTTTTACTGTAACTTCTTAGCTACGACTGCAAATTCCATTAGAATTATATTACACCTGATGTTGGTTATGAAGGACCAACACCCACAGGTGGGAGATCTATAAGCAACCAAATACAAATAAATTGTAAGTAAATAAAGAAAATAATAAAAAAGAATGTTAAATAGAAACAAATTAAGTCTAGACTTGGCCTTCTCAAAGTTGTTAAGTTCATTAATTTCTTCTACAACAGAAAAGTAATCTTTGCTCAATCTCAGCCAATCTTGTGTACAAATTAAAGCTTCTATAATCCTAGGAGTTAAAAAAATCCAAAATGCATTAAGCACCCTCCCTCCAGTGCTAAAAGTAGATTCGGAAGTAACTGTTGATATTGGAATGACTAAAACATCATGAGCCATTCTAGAAAGTAGAGGGAACCTTTCAGCATTTACTTTCCACCATCTCAAAATATTCAAATCCCCCTCTTCTTCTATAACAAACTCATAAAGATAAATATTGAAGTAAGATCTCTTACTTCCATTAGAGCCACATTCCAATTTATATTGCTTAAATTGTGCTTTTAACATAGACAGAGGTTTGGAAGAAAGTGTAGAAGTAGAAATAATATTATATTATCCCATAAAAGATGATTGAGAAGTAGTTTCAGGTTGACAATCTCCAGCCACATAATCATTAAATAAGTCATAGTGATTGTTGTGCATAGATTATAGCAAGCTTCCACCCAAATCAAGTCCAAACATTTGAGATAAAGAAAAAGGTAAGTACTCAAGCTTGTATCTAGGATCTTACACATTTGCAATAAAAATCAAATTATTCATCTTCTCAGGATCCCCCTAGTATTTATCAAATTTCTATTTTATATTTAGATGGATCTTTTGAGAAGACAGTCAATGTATCTTCTATGACTTTCATATTTAGGTCATTAGACTGCTTCCACTCATTTGAAATGCAATATAAATGAGAGATTTAAAAAAAATAATATGTGAAGTCATATAAAGAGAACTAGAAATTCTCTTTGTCATTTAATAGAAGTGTTCAAGTAACTCCATCATTTTGTTCAGAGAAATCCAGTCAAAATAATAAGGCACATCTTCTTTCAAATCATATCTAAATGATGACTCAGATTCGTCATACTTGTCAAAAGCCTTTTCATAAAAACATGCTTTTTTGAGCATCAAATAAGTTGACTTCCACTTTGTAGGAACATCAAGTGACAAACAGTCTTTAAAATCAATGCCAACTAAGTCAGCAAACTCCTTAAATTTCCTTAGTCTAGCTAGTGAGTATCTTATGTATCTAACACTTTCTCAAACCTTTTTTTTGCATATTCGTTAATTTCCTTCAAGCTATCTTAAAAATTAAGTTCAAAATATGTCCAATTCACCTCACATGTAAGTACTTACATATAATAGAATTAACACCCCAACTTAATATTTTTTTTGAAATACCCTATAGCAGTGTATTTTGATGATGTATTGTCTAGAGTGATAGTGAAAATATTTCTAAGGCCTTTGTGAGAAGAAATAGGCACAAAAGATATAATTTTATTATTTAGCTTCCACTGGTCATCTATAAAGTGAGCCGTGATGCACATGTAATTAATTCATTGAATAGATGTCCATGCATCAGTTGTAAAGCTCACCCTTTGATAATGATCATGAAAGAAATTTTTTAAGGACTGCCTCTCAAGTAAGTACACATCAAAACAATCCCTTGTTAAACTCCATCTAGATGGCAATTTAAACTTAGGACAGGCAAAACTTAAGAATTTTTTAAAACCCTCCTTGCACAAATTTAAAAGGCAGCTCATCAATAATTAGCCTTTATGCAAGAGACATCTTAATTGCCTTTTGATCAAACTTCCAAGTGCCTAAGGTGCCTATTCCTACACATTATTTGTTAGCTTCCACATTAGTTAATATAGGTTACAAGTCAAAAGTGATTGTCTAGTGTTTTTATCATGTGAATTTTTCACACAGGTAAGCACAACATTACGAATAGAAGATGTATCGTGCTTTTTAGAGTGGCAGTTAAGTACTACAACATAGTAAATGCACCTCGCTTGATCCACTACTTCTACTGCATTTTTTATCTCCTTAAAATGAACCTAAGTTTTTGATCTATATTCAACCCATTTTCGTTTCTTTGTTTTAGATTGCTCAAAGTTTTTGTCTTTAGATGCTTCCACCCTTTGTTGGCTTTGGCCTTGGGTACTTTCATTACCACCAGTAGTAGCATTAGTAGTACCAATGTTGTTGGTAGTAGCCACAACATTTTTCATTTATAAGCCAATCAACAAGGCACCAAATAGAAATTAGATATAAGTTATATCAAGTGACAACAACACATAATCATTTGAATGAATAAATTAATACACATAAGCAAATAATATAAATAAAAAATTTATACAAAGGCAAGCAAGCAACACATAATCATTTGAAAGAACAAATTAATAAACAGAAGCAGTGTAATTTAATGAGAAAATTTATATAAAGGCACAATAAAAAGACACGGAATCATTTGATTGAAAAATTTATTAAACAAAATCAAATAATTTAAATAAAAACATTTCTATAAATTCACTTGTAATTAAACATAAAGAAAATTTCTTTTCAATTAAGGCAGACAATACTTTAATGTTTTCAAGAAAAACATATAAAATTACAAGGCTTTTTTATATTAAAAATACAAAAATAACATTAATTAAAAAAGAAAATAAAATCATTCTACTTCAAGACACAAATAAATTAAAAATAAAAAATTTATAAAACACTTTTTACTAAAAAAATTACATCGTTCTTCTGTAACACCAACAGTTATTAAAAATAATTTTTTCAATAAAAAAATATGAAGAATGTTCGATATTATTCACCTTTAGTTTAGATCTTCAACTGACAGAGCTTTAAGTCTCCACCGTTTGTTTAGAGCACAGAGTTCTCAAGGAGAATGCAATTCTCTTTTAAAGCTTCCAGCTTTCATTTAGATCGAAGAGATCTCTATTTAAAGAGCTTCTAACATAGACATAAAACAATAAAAGGAAAAACGATGTTAATCATCATTGTAAAATGAGGCTTTAAAAAATTTTATCACATCATTAAATCTAATAAGTATTTAATCAATTCTCATTACATCTATGATTTAAATTTTAAAATAATAATAGAAATATGGAATGACACTTACACAAAGAAATTGAAATCAACTAAAAGAAGTGGATAACACAGATAGATCTATGATCTATTGATCTCAGATCTCTCAAATAATCACAGAGATCTCAAATCATTAGTAGAAATAAAATATAGGTGAACAAATCATTAGGTGGTGATCTTAGAATACACAAATTATTATTAAGAACAAGGAGTTATGTGCATGCAATAGGAGTAGTGGGTCGAGGAAGGCTAGGGTTTAGGATTGAGGGTTAAAAGGTTGAAGAAGGATGAGGGGGGCTAGGTTATAGAGAGAGAACATAGAGTGTTAGGGTTAGAAATTAGAAGAAAATGAGAGGTAGTGGTGAAATGAGAGGTCTATCTGATGCTAATGATGTTAAAGTGTCCGCCATCTGATTATGATTTCTCGGTAAATAAATGGATTTGAATTTCTAGAAGGATTGTCTTAACTACTACAAATGCTCTAGATATGGCTTCATGTGTGGCTATTTCAAATCTTATTCATTAGTGGCTTGAGTAATTATTAACATCGAATCACCCAGAATCTCCACTTTTGTAAATTTCAAGGCCATAAGTGCTTCCATTCCTATCACACATGCCTTATAATCTACTTCATTCTTTGTTACATAAAATGTCAGTTTCTTTGCTCTGGAATCACTTCATTCTCTGGAGTTAACGAAATTACTCTTATTCCTACTCTGAACTGGTTTACTGTCCATCAAAAAAATGCGGCACCCTTGGAGCTCAATTACTACGGTAAGGTCATCTAGGAATTAAGGTTTTATCTCTTAATCATCCGAAGGAGGGTTGAGTGCTAGAAACTTGGCCACTACTCTCCCTTTGACTGTCTTCTCAGTCAGATAATCAATATTAAACTCTATTAGTAGTATCAACCACTTGGCTAATTTTCCAACCAGTAAAGGCACTTTAAATAGATGCTTTATTGGATCTAACTTCGAGACTGCTTGGATCTTATAGGATTGGAAGTAGTGCCTCAGCTTTCTCATGGCCAAAACCATTGCCAAATAGATTTGCTCAACCTAACTATACTTCTTCTCAAAAGGTAACATCTTCTTACTTAAGTATTAAGCTACGTGTTCAGCTTGTGCTTCTCCTTCCTGAGCTAGCATAGCTCCTACTGCGCTCTCTTCAATTGCCAGGTATAGGATTAAGGGCTTTCCCATTTTTGGGGGTCTCAGAATTAGTGGATTCGTGAGATAGTCCTTGATCCTGTCAAAAGCAATATGACATCATTCGTTCTAAACCATAGGCTGATCTTTCTTAAGCAACTTGAATATTGGCTCACACACCTCGGTCAATCTGGCTATAAATCTACTGATGAACTGTAACTTGCCCAGGAATTCATAGATTTCCTTTTTAGTATTCAGTGTTGGCATTTTATGAAGGGCTTTTACTTTATATGGAATCGACTTCAATCCCTTTTTGACTAACTATGTGTCCTACCATCCTCCCTGAAGTTACACCAAATACACACTTCTTAGGATTCAACCTTAGATTGTACTTATCTACTCTCTACATGAACTTCATCAATGCGGCTGGATGTTCTTCTCGAGTCTCACCATCATGTTATCAATATAGACTTCTATTTCCTTATGTGTCATATCATGGAGCATTGATATAGCCATTCTCTAGTAGGTCGCGCCTGCATTCTTCAAACCAAAAGGCATTACTCTATAACAATACGTCCTCCATTCAATGATGAAGGCAGTCTTAGCCTTGTCGATGATTGCCATGAGAATCTAGTTATATCCTGAGAACTCATCCATGAAGGAGTACATAGCACTTGCGACAATATTATCAATTAGAACATCTATGTGGGGCAAAGGAAAATCATCTTTCAGGTATGCTTTGTTAAAATCCCTACAGTTTACATAAATCCTCACTTTTCCATCCTTTTTAGCCATTGGAACCACATTAGCCAACCACTCCAGATAGTCTACCACCTCTAGGAATTTGGCCTTAATCTGCTTCTCTATATCCTCTTTCACCAACTTTGCCTATTCCAGTCTTAACCTTCGCAACTTCTATGTCACAGGCTTGTGTCCCTCTTTAGTTGGAATGTAATGTTGAGCAATGTCTCTATCGATGCCAGGCATGTCTTTGTACATCTAAGCAAATACTTTTAAATATTTTATTAATATTTTTTCTAATTCTCTCCTTTCCTCAGGGGTAACATCCTTTAAAATATGCAATATACGAGGATTTTCATCCATGCCAATGTTAAATGGTTTAGTGTTAATGGAATGAATGTCAAATATGCTCATGTAAGGTTTAATGAAATGCTCATAATTATCATAAGACACATCACACAAGTAAGCAAAATCAAACTTTATTGCATCATACTTGGAGTTTGGTACATTAAGAAATTCAAACAGATTAGCAATACAAATGTCATCAGAAATAGGTGTATCATCAAACAAGACATCCTCTATACTGGATTCGATGAGAGCTGCAATGTTGGTGTAGCTAAGGGCTTCAATTTCCAACCTCATATTCTGCAGGACCTGTTGAATTTTGGTAGTAGAAATAATTCCCTCTCATTCATTCTGACTCAGTCCTTTCCCCATACTGCTTATCACATTAGTAAAAATCTTAAAGCCTGGCTTCTTGATTCCATTGCATTCCTATTCCTCAGGCTAACCTTGATACTTGGAGAGGCCTTTGAAAATGAAGGTAGTGTTCTTTCCCTTATCTGTAGTTAGATCACACTGCAGTCCTTGCTTACTAGTCTATCTCTTAAAGTCTGATATTTCTGAATTCTCATTCTTCTTCTTTTTGAGCCTAGTTCCACTCATCTTCATTATCATGGCTACCACCTTTAGACTGACCTAGTCTTCATTGATCACTGATACTTGATTGGGAATTAGGACATTAGACTCAGCTTCGACAATGGCTACCTTTATGTTAAGTGGAAACTTAATTTTCTGATGTGAAGTGGATAGTACTTGTAAGCACCCAATTTTGGAATGACTAGAGCACGGATGCGACAGAGGACCCAATGATGAAAATAGATTGTGAAATTAAACTTATTGGATCTGATTTATTGGTTTTGAACTAAATTATAAATTATTTTTAATATTTATTTTAAATTTTATTTATCTTTTTTAAAAAAATATAATTTTTTTTTCAAAAGCAAAAAAAAAAAGGCCGAAGTTGGCCCAAATGGCCAACTTCGGCCAAATTATTATAAGTGAATAGTGGCCAAATGGCCTTTCGTCCATGCTTGTTTGTTTCTTTTTTTTTCTAATTTTTTTCTTTTTTATTTATTTTATTTATTTGTTTATTTGTTATTTATCCATAGAGTTTGATTAGTTTTTATTTGATAAATATATTTGTTTTATTTGATAAATAAAGTAATAAATATATATTTTTATAGATGTACCAACTTAGGGTTATATATGGTATCTCTTATAAATACATCAGATTCTTTTAACAAGGGGGAGGCGAGGGTTTTTTATTTTCTTTTCTCTCTACTTTTCTGATTCTTAGCCGTTAACCAAAACACACCCACCTTTCTTTAATTTTCACGTACCTTTTTTCAAGTTTTAGCCGTGAATCAGATCCAAATAAATCAAAATCACAGACCAACATAACAAAAGCCACAGGCTTTCATCAATGGTGATCACCTTCTGAGGGGAATCAATACTGCATCCATCAAATTAGTTCGTTCTACTCCTTTCTCTTTTTATTTATTTGATTATTTTTATTCTACTTAATTTTGATTTGATTTGATTTTTATTTTTATTTTTTAATTTACTAATCCTTATTTATTTTTGAGTTTATGATTATGGATGAGGTGATTTGAATCATCTGTGGAGAACAAAACCTATGAAGATCCATAGAATGTCATGAATTAAATTCTGTATTTGAACGTAGTTTTAGGATTTTTTATTTATTCATTTTGTAATTTTATTTTGTATTTTTTTTGGGTTGTAATTAATTTTAATTTTGTTCTTAGTAGATCATTGTAATAGCCCCATTAGTGGGAATATAGTTGAATCTTTATTTTTCCTGCACTTTAAAATTAATTAGTAAATTAGATTTATTTGGTAAATTTTAATTAAAATCAATGGTGGCCTTAGATTAATTTAGGTTGTATGTAATTAAAATTAGGGTTAGAAATATCACAGAATGTTTGTGTTTGATTTGTTGTATTTATTTTCATTATTTTTGGCTTGTTTATTTTAATTTTTATTTGTTTTGGGCCCTAAGTCCATGTGTAGGTCTAACTCACGTAATTAATAAGCTTTAAAATTGGTTTTAGATTTAATTAAAAACAACTTAGGCCCATTAGGTTAATTTAGATTTTAGGCCCATTTTTTAGTTAATTAAAATTAACTTAGACTTAGCTCTGCCCATTAATAAAGCCTTCTTTATAATTTGTAGACTTAGGATCATTTCGTTTAATTAAAATTAGTTAGAATTAAGCCCACTAATTTTTTTTTTCTTTTAAAATTTAATAGACTTAGGCCCACTTTTAGAATTAAAACAATAGATTTAGGCTCACTAATTATCAAAATGTAGGCCCATTTTTAGTTCCATTTCACTTGTAAATAAAATATGTAGATTTAGTTAACTTAAATTAAAATCAAATATAGTTTAGATTTAGGGACGTTATGCTTTGAATGCATTTGTTATGTGCTTTTTTATGGATTGGTTGCCTTAGGGTTAGATGGATGTTCAATTAGGGTTTAATGAAATTGCATGTAATTAGGGAATAAGATAGTAATTAATAAAATAAATCTAAATGAACACAAGATTAAAAGAAGTTGGTATTCCATATCCAGAACTCCTGATTATGGTGCTAGCTTGTATTAGAGAATCGAGTTACCACCACTTTCAATTTATCCTAGTTATTACCCTGGGTGGCGACTCCTCATCTCCATGCTATGTCTTTGTGACAGTGGTTAGTGTGTTCCCTAGAGCCCTGAGCTCAAACAGTGTCGTGGTTGCAATAAACTTGGGTGCGCGCTAAACCCTGCCGTCTACAACTTCCAATTTTATAATTTGATTCAAGTTTGTACATTAGCCATTTTGCATGCTTATTACCTTGCATTGGTTACAAATAAGAATAAATATTACAAACATTCATTCAAAACAAATGGGGAGGGGATTAGGGATTATAATAATTTACACAATTACAATAATGCTGAATTCAAATAAAACCTCTTAAGAAATAATTAACTCACTAGTTATTTAGTGATTGGAAATCTCAAAGAGACCTACACCAAACACGGGTTAGTTTTATCTCAAAATAAATAGATTTTTATATAAAAAAGAAATAAATAAATTTGCATGAAGTAGGCACAGGTACTCATTTGAACATGGTTTATTTACTCAAACATATATTAAAGTATAACAGTTGTATACAACACCAAAGATATTAGGTAGCATGTTCATATCAGATACTAAAAATATACCCAAAGGATTCCAAAGATAGAGCAAAATCACGCCAGAATCTGGTGAGGAGGCGATCGTCGCCTCTTGGATCCCTATTTAGGAGGCGATCGCCTCCTTACTAAAGGGTGACGTCTCTTTAAAGGGAGGTCGCCTCTTAACCAAGAATACTACGATTCATATATTACTTGAATTTTAAGTAAATAAAATTTGATGCAAACTACACTTAAATCTACCCCTAATACATTAATATTTCATAGAATCATGCCTTTATATGACATTTAACATATCAGAAACCCAAAAAAATAAATGATTAAAACCAACAAGTTGAGTGTTTATGAAAACAAGAACTTAAAAAGCTTGAAAATAGTCATTCTTACTCAATGAACCATGTTTGATGCTCCTAACTGAGCCCTTAGAGCTTGGTTTGTAGGTTTGTAGACTTTGAATGTAAGAGACCCTCCTCTCCCTTCAACAAAATCAACTTAAGCTCTTATTTTTCACCCCTTTTCACACTCTTTTCTCTTCTTCGTTTCTCTCAAGGTGTGCTTCTTTCTTTTCTCCATTTTTTATTTCTTCTTAGTCCCTATTCTTAGTGTATAACTCCCTTTTTTAGACCCTAAAGTCTTCTATTTAATCTCCTTTTTTCTCTCTTCCTAATTCCCAAAGAAAATCCACTAGGATTCTCCCCATGATTTCTCATCATTCCCTCTTATCTTTTCCACACCATTTTTTGCCTTGAAAGTCATCCTTTCACACATAAATCTGCAGGCTAGAGATATGTGGGTCCTCTTTTAGTGTATGGGGCCAAACTGTATTTAATGCAAAGTTATGTCAGCTACTGAAGAGGAATCGCCTCTTCGTGCCCAAATGGAAGGGGCGTCGCCTCTTCACCAATCCTGAATTGGGCCTGGGCTAATGGGCTTGGGCTTAGGCGTTTAGGCTTTAGGTTATGGGTTTTAGGCTAGGTTTAGGCTTCTGAGTCCGTTTTAAAGAAGGCTTTGGGTCCCTTTACATTCAAAATTTTGACTTGCTCATCATTGGGCCTTTGTCGCAGGCTTGTCAAACCGAGGGTGTCCACAGTTTGCCCTTTAGTTTTTTTAAAAAATAGATTTATGAAATCAAAATTTTTTAAAAAAGCAACATGTATATCAATAGTAAGAATGACATACCTGACCTGTAAGCTTCACTTGGGTCGTCAGCCTCAGGAATTCAACCCGAGAGGTCAAACTTAACTCAAAACGTGACCGTGGTCCTTAGGTTTTCCTGGCCTGATCAGTCACTCATTATAATTGAACATGAATCTCGAGCCTTTCTGAAGTAAGATCACTCAGTAAAGAAAAGAAAACGTGATCGTGATCCTTAGGTTTTTCTAGCCTGATCAGCCACTCATTATAGTTGAGGGATGAACCTCGAGTTTTCTTTTCCCAAGATGTCACCTAGTAGAAGAAGAAGAAGATGCACTTCAGGGATTCAAACTTGACCAAACAATTCTTTATAATACGCACTTCGGGGATCCAAACCTGACCAGACGCTTCTTTACAACATGCACTTTGGGGATTCAAATCCGACCAGGCACTTTCTTACAACGGACACTTTGGGGATTAAAACCTGACCAGATGCTTCTTTATAATGCGCACTTTGGGGATTCAAACCCGACCATATGCTTCTTTTCAACGCGCACTTCAGGGATTCAAACCTGACCAGACGCTTCATTGCTGACACTTCGATTAGAATACCTTCAATCGTTCAAAGTTGATTTCGAGATACACTCGAGAGACAGAATAAGCAATTCTCCACTTTTTTTTTGGTTACGCCGGGGATTCCCACTTACCTGATGAACCTTTCACGGGCTTCTTTGCCTTTCTCTTCCTTTTTCCTTTGCCTTTTGCATTTTTGGGCCTATCCTTGAAGGCCTACCCCTTTTTACTATATATACAAACATTTCCCTTTCTCTTTTCTTTTTTTCTTTCTCCTTCTTCTTTTCTTTCTCTCTTTTTTCTCCCCATATTTTCTCATTTTCAAATATGGTTGGTGAAAGGACGTCGCCTCTGCCCCCTTGGGATCTTGTTTCTCTTGCCATTACCCCTCCGCACAGCCATGGATTCACAAAAGGTGACACAATTCCCATTCTGGCGGATTTGAAGACTCAGATATATTCTTTGACTTCAGGAGAGGTTAGTATCCAAAACTCCTCATTTTTCCTACAAATTGTACTAGGTTAGAATGCATTCACGTTCGTTATCAATTCGGATTAGAAATAGGATCAAATTAGACAAAAAAATGCAAATTTTGATGAAAATTTATGAAGAGCATGTTGTTCTTCATGTCAAGGAGGCGATCGCTTCTTAGTGAAGAAGCGATCGTGTCTTTGATGTGAAGAGGGCATCGTCCCTTGGACAAGAGGCGTCGCCTCTTAGCCAGGGAAGTCCTTTTTTTTTTCCTTCTATTTTTCCTTTTTTGAGCTAAATTCACACATCCAAGAATATTTAAATGACACTATATCAATTCTACTCCCTGGTTTCTCCTTACAACATGATACGCACACATTCAAAGGCGCAGGGAATTTTCATGGAGCTTAGGTCTTCTATAACGAGCTTAAGAGACCGAATCCAGGATGCTGGATTCGAGGACTTTGTCCTTTCTCTGCCTAAGGAGTAGGGGAAGATGAATTATCACCCTCTTCATGCACCGATGGAGAGAAGGCTAGACAAGATTCACATCTTCCACCTGCCATTCGGGGAGTTATCGTTGGATCCCGTTTCTTTTGCTGCCATTATCGAGATCGTGTACGCCTGGGACCCTATTCCTTTTGATGCCAGCACGCATCGGCTGAGCCCGGATATAATTACCTATATCAAACATCTTCTCAGGGTGATTTCCGACATGAAAGGGACTCATAAGATCAAGCTGGATTCGATTTGGAGCTTCTACACTCGAGAGAGAGCCGCAACGATGACCTCTACCCATGTGATTGACCAAATGGTATGGGCTTTCTTGGTTTAACTTCTCGACACAACTCTCTTTACTGACAGTGTGTAGATGACGGGGTTTAGCACGCGCCCAAGTTTATTGCAACTGCGACACTGTTTGAGCTCAGGGCTCTAGGGAACACACTAACTGTTGTCACAAAGACATGGCATGGAGATGAGGAGTCGCCACCCAGGGTAATAACTGGGACAAATCAAAAGTGGTGGTAACTCGATTCTCTAATACAAGCTAGCACCACAACCAGGAGTTCTGGATACGGAATACCAACTTCTTTTAGTCTTGTGTTCATTGAAAATTATTTTATCAATTACTATCTTATTCCCTAATTACATGCAATTTTATTAACCTTAATTTAACATTCATCTAACCCTAAGGCAACCAATCCATGAAAAAGCATATAAAAAATGCATTCAAAGCACAATGCCCCTAAATCCAAACTACATTTGATTTTAATTTAAGTTAACTAAATCTACATATTTTATTTACAAGTGAAATGGAACAAAAGGTGGGCCTACATTTTGATGATTAGTGAGCCTAAATCTATTTATTTTCATTCTAAAGGAAATAGGCTTAAGTCTATTAAATTTAAAAAAAAATGAATTAGTGGGCTTGATTCCTGTCAATTTTAATTAAATGAAATGATCCTAAGTCTACAAATTATGAAGATGAATTTATTAATGGGCTGAGCTAAGTCTAATTTAATTGTGTTTAACTAAAAATGGGCCTAAAAATCTAAATCAATCTAAATGGGCCTAAGTTATTTTTAATTAAGTCTAAAACTAATTTTAAAGCCTATTAATTAAGTAGGTTAAAACCTACATGTGGGCTTGGGGCCCAAAACAAATAAAAATTAAGAACAAACCCAAATAATAATAATAAAAAGATAATAAATAAATAAAAAAACAAACTTCCTGTGATTTTCTAACCCTAATTTAATTACATGCAACCTAAATTAATCTAAAGCCACCATTGATTTTAATTAGGGTTTTACCAAATGGACCTAATTTAGTAATTAATTTTTAAGTGCAGAAAATTAAAATTTCACTATA
>CATIWM010086077.1:0-16100 GCA_949671775.1 Mallotus repandus | reverse complement strand
ATAATATCACTATTTACTTTAATGAAAATAATGTAGTTTTGAACAAAATTACATCATTTTAGTTATCTATTATTTAGTTCATTAATTTTAAATAATATCATTAAGATTAAGTTACTTACTAAAAATAATAATTAATAAATTATGAAATATAACAATAATAATATATTTTAGCTAATAAATTATAAAATTTGAAATCATATGTTCTTATTTTCATATTTTTAGTTTAAATTCAAACATGATAGGTATTGTACATTTTTACTTGTTGTTGATAATAATAATAATAATAATTATAATAATTTTCTTATTTCTCATATTTTACGTTTAGATTGTGTTGTAATGGACATTGTACATTCTTATTTATTAGTTGAATTATTTGAAATTATTCAATATAATTTTTCTATTTTCATATTTTAAGTTGAACTTGTAATATAATCAATATTTGACATTTTTATTTATCAATTGAATAATAGTAGTAGTAGTAGAAGCAACAATAATATTTAATAATAACGAAATTAATAAAAATATTTTATTAACTATTTCTTTAATATATTTTTAACACAAAACATATTAATTTTTATTATATATTATACATATGTTAGTAATAATTTATATTACTTGATGATATAATGAAAAATATATAATTAAGTTTACAATCATTTATTAATGTTTATACATTATTTATTAAATTAAAATTGGTACTATATTTGGTTTTTGATATGGCTCAGTACAGTTCTTGGTTCGAATCTCTAGTACCATACCAAATTAGTCATAAAATTTTGTTCAGTTCAGTTTGGGGTTAAAATTATTCGGTTTGGTACGATTTTATTGTCTTTCAATTTGATATTTTTTCCATTCCATAGACAGTCCTGGTGGTTGTCGTGTGGTTAAGTTTAACCATTTAATTTGTAACAATTTAAATGTGAAATATAGTGATAAACATGTAGCATAAGTTAAGTTGTTACATTTATAAAAGTTGTTCTACTGCATAACGACAAATTATATCATGGATCCTTATTTATATTATAATATGGATCAGGGATCCAGTCCATCACACGTGCGAAGCTTTTTTTTTTTTAATTTATTGTTTTAACGCTTTGGTTTTTCTTTCTTCGTCCTCGTCACTGAAACTATCTTCCACTTTACTCGCACTATCTTCCACCCCAATGGCACCATTTGAAGAGTCTTGTTGCATATATACATATGTCAGCAAAATAATTGAAGACAAGGTACCATCTCTTGCAAATAGTCCTAGATTGTTATGCTTGGAAGGAAATTTTTAATCAAAAGTGTTGTTATTCAGAGCTTGAAATCTAACTCTCCATAACAATTCAATAGACCAAATCACTAACCAGTTAAACTACAAATGCTAATGAATAAACTCGCCTACAAACAGAAAAAGAAAAAAAGAAATAACAGATTGCAAATCAATCAATAACTGGATAAATGAAAACATGTAGATCATTCAATCTATATTTTACTAACTGACAAAACACAACCCCAGAATACTTGGCACAAAATGGATAATAACACCATTCATCTGCAAATTTGTTCCCGCAGCACTGAGGAATACGTTTTGTTGAGATATTAAAAATGCTGAAACCTTACAGCGAACAACGTAATTCAAAATTTTCCTTCATGCTATTACAACTAGATGGGCCATACTGAATGAATATTTTATGCATATCTCATATATCTAAAAAATATGATCAGTTAATAAGTGTTAGTTCTTAAAGGGGAAAAAGAAGGAAAGATTTATTAAATAAAATATAATCAGTTCATGGATTTCCATGATTTAAGTAATAAAATTGTAGTATTTGACTAATGAATCTGTAGGTCAAAATCAAAGAACTTATAGGTGAAGGTCAATGAATATGTAGGTGAAGGTTAATGAATTTGCATTATTTAAGTAATGAAGTTACATATTTTATCTTATAAACATGTATTATTTAAGTAATATACCTACATTATTTAACTAAAATAAAAAAAATAAGTAAAAATTTATTTATTATAATTATAAAATAAAAAATTAAATAATTTTTTGATGAATAAAAATTTTATTTAACTAAAATCATTAATAAAAAATTAAATTCAATCACTATAATTAATAAAATAAAATAAATAATTTTTTGATAAATAAAAAATATTTATTTCATCTCTATTAAAAGTAAAAGGAAAATATTAATGAATATGCAGGTGAAGTTCAGTGAACATGCACATAAAGATCAATGAATATACAAGTGAAAATCATTAAACATGCAGGTTCAAAAAGGCCAACAAATCTACACGTAAACGCTAGTGAGCCTGCAGGTGAATGTCAGTGAATCTATATGTGAAGGTCAATAAATTTTACTTATGGATAGGCAAAAACAATATCAACTAATTTTTTTTTAGTTCAAGCTCATGAGATGAGATATGCAAACCTACTACATATTTTATCTTATCAACCTACATTATTTAAATAATGAACTACAATATTTAACTAAAATAAAAATACAAGTAAAACTCTATTTATTATAATTAAAAATAAAAAAATTAAATTCAAAGACTTTAATTAATAAAATAAAAAGAAAAAAAATAATTTTTTGATAAATAAAAAATACTTTTTTCATTCTATTAAAAATGAAAGGAAAATATTATTGAATATGCATGTAAAGGTTAGTGAACATGCAGGTAAAATTAAGTGAACACACAAATAAAGGACAGTGAATATGGAGGTGAACATGCATATTAACGTTTGATGAATGAAAATATGACATATTTAAAGGATGCAATTTGTACACTCCAAATTAATAGCCACAAAAATTTCCACTTTTCTTTTGGCAAATGTAATAATGCTCTAAAAATTAATTTGCAAAAAAAAAAAATAATAATAATGCCCTAAAATTTCTTCAAAATTCCCTAAACGAGGATCAAGTTATGGAAGAAGAATATTTATTTACATTATACTATTAGCAAGGAAAGAGCAAAAATGAAGGTTGTACATGTATCTTCCCACTAACAAAATTGATCCTGTTCAATTTGTTGCTGCACCACATTAGTTGGTGTATCGTTATCTTGGACATGCTTAGGATTGATACTAACTTCATATCCACTTGAGAGAAGAAATACAGGACATGATCTAAAATACCTTCTTCTTGATTCTTTGGAATTTCTTCAATATGCAGTTCCCACTTCTCAATATCTGTTTAAGCTTCTTCTCTTTCTACATTCGTTCAAAACACAAAAAAGAAAAAACGATGTTAAATGCGTATGATTATCACGTTTAACTAGGATGCACGTGAAACTATTAACTAATCTTTTGCAGACTTGTTCGCACTTCTGTCAAAAGTTATAGTTTACATAAAAAAAAAAGAAAAAAGGCGTGCGTTTTATTTGGCACGTGTGTGTCCATGTTACATTATAGATATGGGTCCATGATATAACAATTGCTGCATAACAATGATGAATTTGGTCATTTGATAGACGATTCTCAACATTGTTTTTTTATAAGGTAAAAATTCAACACTTTACTTTACTCCAAACTTTATATTTGATTTTAATGTTTTTTTTGTCCTAATTGAACTTTAATTTTTAAAAATTGAACATTAACTCCTAAAAATAAAAATAAAAGTTTAATTTTAATATTAATTAATGAACATTAGCTTGAATAACAATGAGAATTGATGAAATTAATTTTAAAATATACATTTATGTAGTTTTTTTTAATTTGTTTAAAATTTTTAAGCTTATAAAAACCATTTTCAATATTTTTTGAAAATTAAAAAAGTTATAAATAATTTAAACAAATATAAAAAAAATTTTAAAATAAAAAAATTAACAATAAAACCTTATACATTTAATAAAAAATAATTAAAATTTTTCTATACACTCAATAATTAGTTAAAAATTTTAAAATCTTAAAATTTTATATAAATGTAAGATTATTATGTATACAGAAAATTTTTAATTCTTTTTTATTAAATGTATATTGCATGATTCTAATCTTTTTTAAATTTTTAAATTTTTAAATTTTTAAATTTTTAGATCTACAAAATGTATTTTTAAAATTTTTAAAATTTGAAAAAATATAAAAATATATTTCTGCAAACTTAAAAAATTTAAAAACTTCATAAATATCTATTTTGAAAATAATTTGATCACTTTGCATTGTTGTTATGATGCAAAATAGCATAGTTCTTTAGTATAGTTATGCTTTATTTTTCCTTAGTTTTTGTTTATGTTGTTTAATTATTGCATTATTATCTTCATCTTTGTTGTTCTTACTTTAATTTTGTGTTTCGTAGGCTTAATTCATGCATGGAAGTACATTTGGATGCTTTGGAATGAAGAGAGGTTCAAGGAAAACTAAAGTGAGGATGAGGAGAACTATCAGGACTCGTCACTAAGGAGTTAAGTCATAACAACAGAGAAGTGTACTATGCCGAGTCATAACAAAAGCAAATGGTGCCGACTCAAGCCTGAGTCAGCACAATGGTGCCGAGTCGTCCTTCACACCCCTTCATTGCACCTTTTCATATTTACATCCATTTGGAAGGAGTATGAATTGGGATGATAAGAAGCCTATAAATACATGAACTTGACTTTGTTTTGAGCATGAAAAACACTTGGTTTTTGTTTAGAAATAATTAGTATCATTTGTTAGTTATATTATTGAAGAGAAGTTAAAGTCTCAAGTGATTCAAAGATATAGCTAAAAGTTCAAGGAAGATATTAGGAGGATCATTCAAAATCAAGTAACTTCCTGGAGAGCATTGAAGAGTTTATCAACACAATCTTTTTCTCTTTTCTCTATTTAGTTGCTTGATGTTTAAAATACTTTCTTGTTATTAGTTGACTTTAAATGCTATGTATTGTGGCTAAATCTTTGTTTATTAGAATTGCACGGATGAATTAATCTATGAACTACATTTTTATCTTTTATAATGCATGAATGATTTAAATTCAATTGAGTTTTGGAATGTGTTATGGATGTTTGATCACCATATATAAATTATTAATCAAATGTTTACAATGAGAATCAGAACATTTTGATGTAAAAGCAATTGAATTTACTTAAGAGTTAGGAAAGTACTTGGAGACAAGAAATCCACTTTAAGAAGTTTAAGAATTGGCATGGAACTTAATGGTTTTGGTTTGTCTCTATAATGTAATGAGAATGCTTGTAGAATCTAAATGAAAACACCTTTAATTGACATCGAGAGTTGCTTTTAAGGATTGATGGCTTTATTCTCCAATCATTGCATGTATTTAAGTGTTTGTTAGCAAATATAGTTCTTGATTAATTTTCACTTGTAATTCTAATAGTCATTGCCTAAATTTGTTAAATTAAATTTAGTTTAATTAGAGTAATTTGTAATTCTTAGTAATTTTAGGATATATAGAATATTTCAATATTTTATTTATATTATTTGCCTATCCATCTAAGTATCTATTTAGTTCCAAATTTTCTAGTGTTCGACACCCTACTTACTCTATATTTAGTCTTAGAGACGAGGGTATTAAATTTAACCTACAAGAAATTTTGGCACTGTTGCCTGGGAATCTTGTTTAGAATTTTTATTAATTTAGGGTAGAGAAAGGTTGTTTTAGGCCTTAATTTTATATTTATTTTTATAGTGTCCAAATTGTTGTATTATGATTATTTGATTTTGATTTCATTCTTGATGAGGCTTAGTAGAAGTACTAGTGATATTTTACAATTTGATATGGAAATTGAATTAAATTTACGTGCTTTGCGTAGGGAACAAATACAAAGAAGAGCGAAAGAACAAAATTTAAATAATATGGCTGAATTGGAAAGAAGGACGTTAGGCGATTTTGCTATGCCTGACATAACGGGTAGTTTTGGAGGGATTGTGGCTCCATTTATTGCTAACAATAACTTCGAAATCAAACCAAGCATCATTGAAATGGTGCATAACAATCAGTTTGGAGGTCATCAATGAGAGGATCCATATGCTCACATATTAACTTTCTTTAATCTGTGTGTAACCTTCAAGATCAATAGTGTGACAGATAATGCAATAAGGCTTAGGCTTTTCCCATTTTCAATCAAGGAAAAGGAACAACTTTGGCTTGCTAGTTTGCCCAATGAATCAATCACAACTTGGGACCAATTAAAGCAAGCATTTCTACAAAAATATTTTCCACCACACAAGACTGCCAAGTTTCGTAATGAGATCATTACTTTTAAGAAAAATGTAAGTGAGACAATTTATGCGGCATGGGATAGATTTAAGGAAGTTCAAAGGCAATGCCCACATCATGGCTTGCTAGATTGGATGATCCCTCAAATTTTCTACAATGGGTTGATAGATGAGAATAGGAATATTATCAGTGCAACCTCTAGTGGGAAATGGATGGCTAACACGACTAAAGAGGCTGTTACTTTACTTGAAGAACTTGCATCTCAAGGATATATGGGTAATGAAACAAAGATGGCAAAAGAAAAAGGAGTTTTGGAGCTTGACACCATCAACTTATTGAATCCAAAAGTAGATGCTCTCACTAAGTTGGTAAGTAAATCTCAAATTAATTTTGTAGAAAGTGCTAACATTGTTTGTGAGTTGTGTGGAGGATCTCATTAATACTCTTAATGTAATGTGAATTCTAATAAGGATCTGATTTATGTACAAGGAACTTTCAACCAAAGAATGGGGCTGAACTCCAACTCTTATAACCCTCAATGGAGAAATCATCCCAGATTTTTATGGTTAAATCCATCCTCTCAATTAAACCCTCCATTTAACCCAAACAGCAAACCGCAAAACCACCTGGATTTCCCATGAAACAATAAGCTTTCAATCCTACCCAACCTAAATCCAACCTTGAAACTCTTATGGAGTAATTTATTAACCAACAAATGACCATCAATAAATAAAATGAGGATCAACTTAAGCAACGTAACTCCAAACTTGAACAACTTGCTATAACACAAATTACTTGACAAGCCTCTTCCTTTAACTCTAAACCCTTGGGAAAGCTTCCTAGCTAACCGGAGTTTGCACTAAAAGAGACTTGCCAAGCAATTACTTTGAGGAGTGGTAAGGAGGTTAAGAATGTTGCTAGTAAGAGTTAGAGGCTAGTTGATGATGACGATATGGTAGAGGTTAAGGCTAGTAAGGGAAATGATGATGTAGTTGTTAGTAGTAAAGTTAATGTTGAAGGTGTAAAGAAGGGTAAAAAGGAAGATGCCATACCACCTAAAAATGATGAACCTAAGGTAGATCTTAAAACACTACATTTTCCTCAAAGGTTCATAAGACGTAGCCTGTATAAGTAGTTTGGCAAATTCCTTAATTATCTTAAGGAAATCACCATCACCATACCATTTATGGATGCCATTAAAGACATGCCAACATAGGGTAAATTTTTAAAGGATATCAATAACCATAAGAGCAAGCTTGAAGACTATGGGTTAGTTTCTCTTGTTGAAGAATCCAAAACTAGTTTCTCTTATTGAAGAATCCAAAGCTATGTACTCCAAATCTGCACCAAAGCTTAAGGATCCTGGTTATTTCACTATTCCTTGTGTAATTGGTGGTACTCATTTTCATAAAGCTTTGTGTGATATTGGTGCTACCGTTAGCCTTATGCCTTACTCCATCTATAAGAGGCTTGATTTGTGAGAACTTAAGCCTACAAATATGTGTCTTTTAATGGCAAACATATCTGTCACTTATCCACTTGGCATTCTTGAAAATGTGCCAACTAAAGTGGGTAAATTTGTTATACCTGCCAATTTTGTTGTTTTGGACATGGAAGAAGATCTTGAAATCCGAATTTTATTTAGGAGACCATTTTTGGTGATGGCGAGTGCAATCATTGACATGAAGAGAGGCAAGATTACATTAGAAGTGAACAATGAGTACATGGAGTTTAATGTATTCAAGATGATAAAGTCTTCACCAACGGAAGTTATAAGTCGAATTGACTCAATTAGTGTTATTGATGAGTGCATTGATGAAGTGATACATGAATGTCTAAGACAAGATCCTATTGGACCATACATCATGCAAGAAGCTAATATGGATTTCTAGAGTCAACTCTATACCTTCCTCTTTATAAAACCTCAAGGTTTGAACCTTTAAGGAAGGATGATGATCCAAAGTCTACTATACCAAATGAAGAAGTAAAGCTAGAGCTCAAGCCTTTACCATCAAATCTAAGATATACATTTCTTGACTCTAACTTTAAATTTCCTTTTATTGTGAATTAATTTGTGCCTAATAATGATGTTGATGCTTTATGTGATGTGTTACTTAGTCATAGAGGTGCTATAGGTTATTTTATAAATGATTTGAAAGGGTATTAGCCCAAATGTGTGTATGCATAGAATCCTTTTAGAGGATGATGCTAAGTCTTCAATTGAAGGTCAAAGGAGGCTAAATCCAACTCTCAAGGAAGTGGTAAGAAAAGAGGTATTTAAGTTACTTGACAATGGAATCATATACTTCATTAGTGATAGTAAAAGGGTGAGTCCCATTCAAATTATCCCTAAGAAGGGAGGCTTGACTGTTGTTAAAATGAGTCCAATAATTTAATATCCACTAGGACTATCATGGGATGGTGCATGTGTATAGATTATAGAAAGCTAAATAAAGCAACTAGGAAATATCATTTTCGATTACCTTTCATTGATCAAGTTCTTGAAAGACTAGTGAATTTCTCTTATTTTTGTTATTTAGATGGACTTAGTGGTTTTTATCAAATTCCTATTCACCCCGAGGATCAAGCTGAGACTGCCTTTACATGCCTATATAGTACTTTTGCCTCTAGCCGTATGCCTTTTGGTTCATGCAATGCTCCCGCAACTTTCCAAAGATGCACGTTTTCAATATTTAGTGATTTAATTAATGAATATGTAGAGGTTTTCATGGATGATTTTAGTGTTTATGGGTCTAACTTTGAAAATTATCTAGAAAATTTTTCTAAAGTTCTTGACAAGTGCATGGAGCATGGATTAGTACTCAATTAGGAAAAGTGCCACTTCATTGCATAAGAAGGAATTATTCTTGGGCACTCAGTATTAAGAAGAGGTATTTATGTTGATAAAGCAAAGATAGAAGTGATTGCTAATTTGCCACCCCCAAAGTGTGTTAAGGATATAAGGAGCTTTCTTGGACATGCTGGATTTTATAGAAGATTTATAAAGGATTTTTCCAAGATAGCAAAGCCATCATGCAAATTACTTGCTAAGGATGCTGGTTTTGAGTTTGATGAGGCATGTCTAGCGGCATTTGAATTAAAGAGAGCTCTTATTTCAACACCTATTTTGTAATAGCCTAATTAGGAGCAACCGTTTGAAATTCTGTGTGATGCAAGTAATTTTGCAATGGGAGCTATTTTGGGACAAAGGAAAGAAGGCAAGCCTTATGTCATCTACTATGCTAGCAAACTACTTGATGATGCTCAAATTAAGTATACCACTATGGAGAAGGAGTTACTTGCTATTGTTTATGCATTTGACAAATTTATAGCATATCTTGTAGGGCAAAAAGTGATTGTTTATTCAGATTATGCTGCCCTAAAAAATCTTCTAAGTAAGTAGGATGCAAAACCTAGGCTCTTAAGGTGGATTTTAATGCTTCAAGAATTTGATTAGGAAGTGAGAGATGAAAAAGGAGGTGAGAACCTCATTGCAGATCATTTATCTAGGCTTGATCAAGAGGGATTAAAAAGGAATGATGATGGTGTGCTAATTAATGAGACATTTCATGGTGAACATCTTCTTAGTTTGGCATCAAAGGAAATTCCATGGTTTGAGGATATTGCAAATTATCTTGTGAGTGGTGTTCTTCCTCATGGGTTGGATTATAGACAAAGAAATAAATTCTTACATGATAGCAAATTCTACTATTGGGAGGAACTATTACTTTATAAGAGATGTGTGGATGGTTTAATTAGAAGGTGCATTCCTCAAGATGAAGTTAAAGATATTTTGAGGCATTGTCACTCCTCGGAGGAAGGTTGACACTTTGGTGCATCAAAAAAAACATCTAAGGTACTTTAATATGGTTTTTGGTGGCCTCAATTATTCAAGGATGCTAGAGATTTTGTGCTTACATGTGATCGATGCCAAAGGATGGGTAATATTTCTAGGAGACATGAGATGCCTTTGAAGGGAATTCTTAAAGTTGAGCTTTATGATTTTTGGGGCATAGATTTCATGGGTCCATTTCCTAGTTCTTTAGGCTACAAGTATATCTTGGTTATGGTTGACTATGTCTCAAAATGGGTGGAAGCAATACCAACCATCACTAATGATGCAAAGGTTGTTAAGAAGATACTTAAGAAAATAAATTTTCCATGGTTTGGTACTCCTAGAGCATTGATTAGGGACGGAGGTTCACATTTTTGTAATCAAGTGATACTTTTAAAGAAATATAGAGTAACACATAATGTTGCTACTCCATATCACTCACGAACAAGGGGGCAAGTTGAGGTGAGTAATAGAGAGATTAAATGGATTCTTGAGAAAACGGTGTCTTCTTCAAGGAAGGATTGGGTGTTAAGGCTAGATGATGCCTTGTGGGCATATAAGACAACTTTTAAAACCCCAATTGGCCTTACACCTTACCAATTGATCTATGGAAAGTCTTGTTACTTGCCTATGGAACTTGAGCATAAGGCATATTGGGCAACAAGGGCTCTGAACTTTGATTTGAAGAAGGCGGGTAAGAAAAGGCTACTTCAACTTAATGAATTAGAGGAGCTAAGAATGAATGCTTATGAAAATGCAAAGTTGTATAAGGATCTAACTAAGTTGTGGCATGATAAGCATTTAGCTAAGAAGGAATTTTATGAGGGAGAACTTGTTTTACTTTATAATTCAAGACTGAAATTGTTTCCCGAAAAGTTGAAGTCAAGATGGTCGGGTCCTTTCAAGGTTATAAAGGTTCACCCTTATGGAGCAATTAAAATTACTAATGATAAGGGGGAGACCTTCAAAGTTAATAGCCATCGCCTTAAGCCATATTTGATCTGTGAAGTATTTGATCATGGGAGTTCTATCCCTTTATCTACACCTTAATTTGAACAAGTATTTGACCATTAAATGTAGCAAGGTATCATTTTTATTTTCTATTCTTATTTATTTATTTTTGGTATATTATATTCTTTTATTTTATGTTATATCTTTTCATTATTTTTTATTTTGTTCGAACCACATTGAAGTATTAGTAGTGTTTATGATATCAGTAGTGTTTATTTTATTAATATTATTTAAATTTCTTACAATTCTTCCTTTTACTTATATTTTATAATTTAGCTTTTATTTTTTTCCTTTTCCTTCTTTTATAATTTAGCTTTTCTTTTTATACTTTTCCTTCTTTAGTTTATTTTAATATTTTAGTTTAAATTATATATTTTAGTAGTATATATATTAGTTTCTTTAGTTTAGTTTATATACACATCGTTTTCTTGTTGTTTAGATAAACAAGACCTTTTATATATGAATTGGGTCCATGCCGAGTTGGCACAGACTTGCCCACTCGTGACAGAGCCAGATGGTGCCCACTGCTGACCGAAGACGAAAGTGTTGAGTCAGCACAGACATGCCGACTCATTATAAAGCCAACCAGGTTCGAGTTGGCATATACATGCCGACTCATGCCTTCCCTCATCACTTCTTTTTCAATTTTAATTTTAAGTTTTCTTTTTCATATCATTTTTCTATTGTTTGATATATTTAATTTGTATCTATTTTTTTCTATTGTTTGATATATTCTCCCTCTCTTTATTTTTATCTTCTTCCTATAACAATTTTCCAAAAATTTGATTTCAAAAGAAAAGTAATGCCCCTTTCCAATAAAGGTCATGTCGTTTCACTTTTTCTACACTTTTTTTAATTAATAATTTTTAATTGTTTTCACCTATTCATTTTTTCCCTACACGTCTCATTCTTCCCCTCTACACTCCCAATACCCTTTCTTTTCTTAACTCTCCCTACTCTCTTCTTATTTTCTTCTCTAGCCAAATCCTCTTTTACATTAACGATTTTCATCTTCAACACCATTCACTCCCACCATTTTCGTTTTCTATGGGTAAGACAAAAGGCTCTACATCTAAAAGACCTCAAGTTGAAGAGGAACATTAAGAGGAAGACCTTGCCGCCACTTACAAAGCCAAGTTCCCCATTTTTTCACATGAAGAGGGTGCTAGATTCACCATTCTTAAGTTTAGGGAAATCATTGGTTGTAAGTTTATTCCCTCTTCTCTGCTTCAAGATGTAGGTATGCATAACTCTTTTAATCAATTGTAAACTACTTATGGGCTTAACAAATTTATGTCTATGCATGAACCTACATATGTTGAGTTAACCATTGAATTTTATACATCTTTAGATGTGAACCCAAATGACTCTCATATTCTTGAATTTAGGATGCTAGGCAAGAAACACTAAATTACATATTCTTTTATGAATAAGATTTTTAGTTTTAAGAAAGATGGTATTTGTGATCCCCCTACGTCTTTTTATACTGATGAATTTTGGACATTTTTTACTAATTTGCAATCACCATTTCAAGACATGAAATTCTGGTTGTTGTATAAAATACTTACATGTGTTGTTTTTCACAAATCCGAATTCAATAGAGTGTTTGCACAAGAATTTTTTTTGATGTGGTGTATTCATAATAAGAAGCAAGTTTGTTGGACTTATTGGATTTTTAATCAACTTTTGACTTGTGCTGCATGCAAGGATGCTCCACTCACACATGGTCATGTTGTTACTATTATTGCTAAATCTCTTAATGTAAGTCTTGATGCTTTAACTCGTGTTGTTGAGTGTTCTTATTTCACTAAATAAGCCTTTGTAAGAGGTGAAGTAGTGGATGCTTCCTTTTTCTTGATTCTGGCAAGGTCTAGGTCATGTTAGAGAGGGTTGGCATGTCCACCACTAGTTGTAAAAAAATAAGTTAAAGAGGAGCAAGATGAGGAGGAATCAGATGAAGAGGAGCCATATGATATTATCCCTCTTCTATCCTTACCAATGCATGGGGGTGCGAGTGCCTCTTCAAGTGGAGAATCACATATATGGGAGACAATTTCGGAGAATCAAAATGAGATGCAACATCAATTGAGTGGCATGGAGACTTGGAACTGACAACTTTATCACCAGTAAAGGAAGATGGAGTATAAGCTGAACCAATTTTTCACCTATTCCGGTTACAAAATCGAATCTCCTCCACAATCTCCTTTCAATGATTAGGGAGTTTTTCTTTATATTTCTTTCTTATTTAGGAATCACATTGGGGACAATGTGAATTTTTAAGTGTGGGGGAGGGGATATTAGTAGTAGTTGTTATTCAATTATGTTTATATGTATGTGTGTTTATGCTATATTTTGCATAATTTTATATTCTCCATCTTCATAAGTAGTTTCTCCTCTAAGTCTATCTTGATTGTGATTGAGGTTTTATTTTAATGCTATGTTAATAATTACCTTTTTATGCTTAATTGGTAGAATTTTAAAGTTTCATCTAGCATAAGTTTTAATTTTTTCTTTTTATCTTTTATTATTATTTCAAAATCTAGAGAATGTTTAGTCAACTTTCTAACTATGCGTAAGGCTAGGATGGTAAGGATTTAAGTTTAGGTTTTAAGGATTTAAGTAGCCTTAGGGAAACTATAGCCATAATATGAGTAACTCGCTTTTCAATAATGGATGAGGACATAAATAAAAAATATAAAAAATGAAAAAAAAGAGAAAATTTTATACTTTTTGACGTAATGCATTTCGAGTAAGTTGTGTATAAGTGAGTATGCTCCTTAATTACATTCATTCAGAAAGAATATGTGATGTCACAAGTAGTATTAGAAAAAAAACTAGTGGGATGGAGCATAAAATGCACCCACAATACAAAAAAAAAGTCTAAAAATGCCATGAGAAATGCGAGTTAGTGCGTGTGCTTAATCTTTGTCCCAATGGCTACTTTTGTTCTTAGAAATCCTAAGTTTGAAGAATGAATATTTTGGCTAGATAGCTTGGTTAGCACCTTGACTTTATATTCTTTTATTTTGTTCTTAATAATTTGAGATAAATTGTTAAACTTATTGATTATGTTATGCAACTTGTTTTCTCTATCATTGTTCAGCACTGGAAGCTTAGTAATTAACTATCTTTTTCTTAACCCCTTTTATAGTTAAGATGACTTGTTGGGATGACTACATCAATTTTGGAGAAGATAAAGATTTTGTTAATTCTCTCACCTAGATTTTAGATTTCTTGCTTGAGGGCAAGCAAGGTCTAAGTGTGGGGGAGTTTGTTATGATGCAAAATAGCATAGTTCTTTAGTATAGTTATGCTTTATTTTTCCTTAGTTTTTTTTGTGTTAGTTTAATTATTGCATTATTATCTTCATTTTTTTGTTCTTACTTTAATTTTGTGTTTTGTAGATTTTTGTAGGCTTAATTCATGCATGGAATTATAGTTGGATGCTTTGGAATGAAGAGAGATTCAAGAAAACTGAAGTAAGGATGATGAGAACTATCATGACTTGTCACCAAGGAGTTAAGTCTTGACAGTAGAGAAGTGTGTCGACTTGGCATAATGGTGCCGAGTTGTAATAGAAGCAAATGGTGTCAACTCCAGCCTGAGTCAGCATAGTGGTGCCGAGTTGTCCTTCACAGCCCTTCATTGCACCTTTTCATATTTATATCCATTTGGAAGGAGTACAAATTGGGATGATGAGAAGCCTATAAATACATGAACTTGACTTTGTTTTGATCTTGAAAAAACACTTCGTTTTTGTTTAAAATAATTTGTATCATTTGTTAGTTTTATTATTGAAAAGAAGTTGAAGTGTTAAGTGATTCAAAGATATAGCCAAACGTTCAAGGAAGATATCAAGAGGATCATTCAAAATCAAGTAACTTCCTGGAGAGCATTGAAGAGTTTACCAACACAATCTTTTTCTCTTTTCTCTATTTAGTTGCTTGGTGTTTAAAATACTTCCTTGTTATCGTTTGACTTTAAATACTATGTATTTTAGCTAAGTCTTTGTTTATTAGAATTCCAAGGATGAATTAATCTATGAACTACATTTTCACCTTTTATAATGCATGAATGATTTAAATTCAATTGAGTTTTAGAATGTGTTATGTATGTTTGATCACCATATTTAACTTATTAATCAAATGTTTACAATGAGAATTGGAACATTTTTGTGGAAAAGCAATTGAATTTACTTAAAGGTTAGGAAAGTACTTGGAGACAGAAAATCCACTTTAGGGGGTTTAAGAATTGGCATGGAACTTAATGGTTTTGGTTTGTCTCTACAATGTCATGAGAATGCTTGTAGATTCGAAATGAAAACACCTTTAATTGACAGTGAGAGTTGCTTTTAAGCATTATTGGCTTTATTCTCCAATCATTGCATGTATTTATGTGTTTGTTAGCAAATATAGTTCTTGATTAATTTTCACTTGTAATTCTAATATTCATTGCCTAAAATTTGTTAAAGTACATTTAGTTTAATTAGAGTAATTTGTAATTCTTAGTAATTTTAGGATAGATAGAATATTTCAATATTTTCTTTCTATTATTTGCCTATGCATCTAAGTATCTATTTAGTTAATATAAAATTGCTCCAAATTCCCTAATGTTCGACACCCTACTTGCTTTATACTTAGTCTTGGAGACTAGGGTATTAAATTTGACCTACAAAAATTGTTATTTGAGCTAATTTTTATTAATTAACATTAAAGTTAAACTTTTTATTTTTATTTTTAGGACTTAATTGTAATAATTCTTTAATAAAGGGTCCAATATAATTCAATTTTCAAAGATTAAGTTCCAAATGGGACTAAAAAATTATTAAGGTCAAATATAAATCTCAGGGTAAAGTTTTTTTTTATAAGCAATATTTTATTTTAGTGAAATTGAGGAGAAAAACCACTTGAGCAAAAACTCAAGAAACCCCTCCATAAATTAAGCAAAGAGCAAGGTTTGACAAAAAGAACACCACTGCAACACTAACACTGCTCAAGACCCCATACCCTTATAATCACAACCAGAACAAAGCAAACAAAAGAAACTAAAAAGAACAAATAGAAAATTACCGAAAAAAATAAACACAACCGCAACCCAATAACCCTCT
>CATIWM010086045.1:0-12733 GCA_949671775.1 Mallotus repandus | reverse complement strand
TGCTCAATACTTCATGCGATCATGCTTCATATATGATTTCAAATAAACACTAAACACAATAACAATCAAGAAAACTAAGAAATAAAGGCTTAAAAGTGAAGTAAAGAGTTTAAAACTTAAAAATGAGAATCCTCACTGATTGAAGCACGTTTGAAGCTCTTAACTGAACCCTCAAAGCTTGAATTGTGGTTTTGGATGCTTTGAATACAAGAGAGACTTCCTATTTTCCAAGGAAATGGATTAAGACTCTTATCTGTTCTTCCTCTTTTCCTTTTTTTTCCTTCTCTCAATAACGTTTTTCTTTTCTTTCTCAATTCTTTCTTTTTTCTCCCAAAAATGGCCAACCTCCTTAACAACCAACTCAAAACTCCCTTTTAACCCCCTAACCCTCTGCTTTTTCTTTTCCCAAGAAAATCAAGCTAAGATAAAAGATCATGATTTTTCATCATTTTTCTCCCTTTTCCAGCTCAATTCTATCCCAAAATTCCCATTTTTACTCCCAAATCTCCAGATCAACGATAATGTGGGTCATTTCCTTTTTAATGCAGCCATAAATGTCATTTAATGCAAAGTAGGTCGGCCGCCAAAGAGGCGACGCCTTTTCGAAGAGGTGATCGCCTCTTCACCCAAGCCAGACTTAGGCCTTAGGGCCAAATGGTAGGGCTTGGGGTTGAAGTTTGGGTTTGATAATTTGGGCCTAGTTCTAGGATTTTGGGCTTGTATTTCAAGGTTTTGGACTTGTTTCTAGGGTTTTGGGCTTTTATTTTAAGATTTTGGACTTTCGAGTCCATTTCTTAAGAAAGTTTCGGACCTTCTTGCATTCAATATCTTTACTATCTCATCACTGGGATTTCGTTACGGGCCGATTAAACCAAGGATGACCACAACCGTAACTTTTTAATGTCTTGAAGGGAGTTTCTACTATTTGACTATTCAATCTTCAGCAATGTATACATATTTAATTTGTGTAAAATTTTTCTTTATTATGTGAAACGAAAATTACTAAAAAGATGAAAAAAGAATTAATCCAAATAAATCAATTGAGTGGGTACTTTATGCTTTAATTTATTTCTTTCTTTGTTTTTTTTTTATATTAGGACAATAATATTACTGTAGTAGCATTATGAAAATGCAATCAATAAACTTCTATGTTTTACAGAACTCTTGATTTGAAAAGATAAGGAAGTCAAAATAAAATAAAATAAAATGATATGGAAACGTATTATAATAACAACTATTTTAGGAGGATGATATTTTTTTATCATCTTTGCATTTTAGGTTGTTCTTGTATGACATTTATTCTGATAATGTACATTTCAATAATATACATTTTAATTGTTCCATTTCAATAATATGCATTTTTTAAAAACTGTTTTTGTATCATATTGATTTCTAATAATGCACATTAATTTTAAGACGCTTTATAAACTTTATATTTTATTATATTTAGTTATTGACTGTAACACCTTTAATTATATTTTATTATTTTTTTCAATCTAGTATAATGTTTTGAACAAATTTGAATAAAAGAATAATTTAAAAAAAATTAATAGGTATATTCAAATATGCTAAAAATAATTTGTTAAGAGTGTTTAAATAAGCGAATTATAATGTAAAAAAATAAAATATGATTAAAAATGTGTTAAAATAGAAAGACCTTAAAATAAAAGAAATATTACAAGAATATAATTTAAAATTTTCATATTTTTTCTATTTATATTAACCATAAAGTGTACAACATGTCTTACAAATAGAAGAGAAAATAAAGAAATATATCTAGGCTCATTAAAACATAAAAATATAAATCTTGATAGGAAAAAAGAAAGAAAAAGAATGAGGTGAAGGGTAAGAAAAACAAAGCGATATAATACATTGAGAGAAATGTCTATGATGATTCGGTTAATGGGCAGGTCAAGCTGCATTTAGGTGCAGCTGTCCGTACTGAACTGCAGGCAGGCTGAGCTGTGTGGATGATAAAGAGTTGGTTCAACATGAAGTTCTTCAGGATACACAAAAATATAGTTTACAATAGTCAGTACTGTTCTGATGTCTACATGCTGAGGCAGAAATGGAAACCTTGTAAAATAGTAGCAACCACAGCATGAAAATTTCAGAAACCTCGTTTTTGTTATGGATATAAGAGACTAAACTAAAATGTTCACAGTTTTGCACCATGCCCATTTCTGGGCCAATCATTTCATAATGAACAAAGCAAGGACTTGGGCGAGATGTTCTGATTTGGATGCATTAATTCATAACCCCACAAGAACAGCAATGCATGCTATATTGATTTAGTGCATTAATGGAAGCCGAAGAAACTCCAGGCTGTAAGCGGTGGAATTCTAAGTATTCTTGTGCGATAATTGGGAACTACTGGAGTTATGTGAAACTTCATAGCTCTGGACTGTGACACTGGGTGCAATTGTCTGGGGCCGCAAGATTAAAAAATTCAGGATTCAAGAAAATCTAATTTGCAAGATATGTTTCTTTGACAGGTTCAGACTTGGGTAAATGAACTCGTGTTCCAGCACCTTCATTCCCAATGTCAATGTCTAGGTTGAGTAAATTTCACATCATTCACCCAAGGTTTAAGAACCAAAATAAGACGTGCAAGACAGTACTGATAGCAACGGAAACCAATGTGGTACACGCCAAAGGAGGAATCAAAATCTAGTACAATAATGTTCAACCAACGCATTGAAATTGCACCATCCTCATCATTTTGACATTAGAGACTAGAAATATTCTAATAGTTCTTGCTAGTTCCAGTGCAAAGCAACCAAACTCCACTATTATTTACAGGCCACACATTTCCATGAAAAAGACAAGGACTTGAACAAGAACCTCAAAGCCACAAATTTAAAGCTGTTCTTGTTAGGAAGCATAATTTCACGTCCCTATCAGAAAACCTATACACTAGATGCTATAATATCAAAGAACCAATTTACAACAGAGAACCCAAACCAGTCTCTTCACTTCAATGACTTTTAGCTTCAGGCCATGCAAAAAATGCAATGCATCCTAATGATCTGGCACATTCAATGAAAGTCAACATGCATCCAACATTTCAAACTTAAGGCAACACATGAAAGAAAACAACTTCTTGGGGATTCATATGTTTACATGTAATGATGCTGATGCATCTTATTTTTCTAGTTGAAAAGAACCTTTACAACCGAGATGTATGAAATCTCAAGTATAACAATACATGCATGAGAAATAACTCTCTAATCAAGAAAAACATCACCACAAAATGAGTCATGCTAGCGAGTAAATTTAAAAATGTAAATTTTAAATAGTAAGCACTACAGTGTTATTAAGATAAGCACGACTCAAAAAGTCAGATAGGAAGAGAAGGGTGAAGGGGACGCAAATTACAGGACGAAACAATAGCTTATCAGCCTGCTGAAATTGAAAATTATCCAATACAATGCATTACTGGTGCAATAACACAGGTACATAAAAACAAAAAATCTATTGCTTCAGTTTCCACCTCATTTCATTTTAGCCTCCGTAAACAAAACATGGCGATTCACTCGAGGGTCGTATTTCCGAAATTCAAGTTTCTCAGTTACTTTCTTAGCACTCTTTCTCTTCACATAGAAGAATCCAGTCCCAGCAGCCGAAACAAGCCGGATAAACATGAATGTCTTCTTCTTCTTGTCACCCATTTTCTAATTACACACACATTGCAAAGCCATCAAAACAGTATAATGGCAGGCACTAAAAAATGAAACATGAATTCCATACAAAGAAGCATCAACAAGAATTATTAGTACGTGGATATCAGTATGTGCATATGTGTACATCCGAACTCCAAATTCAAACGCATTGCAGACACAGTATTACATAGTGATTGATCACAGTGATTTATAATCCATAAGAAATCTCAATGAGTCATTTTATCAAGCATCTTGAGAGCAAAATTCATGAACAAACCATAATCAATTTCAGGTCTAAAAACTAACAGTCACGCACTTCACTAACTATAATTGGAGGATGACTAAACTGCAAAAACAAAAAGTCCTAGAACAATCTGTTAACAAAATCAAGTGCAACTTTTGCAGGAAAAAAAAATGGAAAAAAAAACGGAGAAAGTTAGAAAATGTAATCACCTAATGAATCGATTTGCAATACATAGAAATTGAACTTACTTGTCAATCTTCTTTCAAGCTGTGAACAAAAATGGCAGAATCAGGGGTTTTTTGTACGATTAAGATGGCAGCAGTATAACCCCCAAATAAAACCCAGAGCTTCTCTCTAAACGCAACACTTCTCGCTAATGTGATGAAATTACATAATTGCCCTCCTTTAAACTGCGCTACTCTATCCAACTCCCGGCGCACGATAGCAGAACACACTCCATTCCTCGGCTTCTCTCAGCGCCTAAAACGATCTCGTTTTCCTCTTGTTGCTCTCTTCTCTGAACTCAAAAAACTGTTTCTCTGTCTTCTCAGTGGCAACCAGGTGTGATTAATTGTTCTTTTCTTTTTGAGGTTTCAGTTCAATTTGAAATCTTTATTTTCTTTTTTCTGTTTGGTTAGTGAGAAAATGCGGAAATGTTGAAAAAGAATGTTACTTTCGTGTGATTTTCATTAGGTGAAAATATTGTAGAAATCGATTGGAGATGGCGAGTGCGGTGGATGCTGTAGGGAATCCGATCCCGACATCGGCGGTGCTGACGGCGTCTTCGAAGCATATAGGGATGAGGTGCTACGAGGAGAATGTTGAATTCCTTAAGTGCAAGAAGAAGGATCCGAATCCTGAGAAATGCCTTGATAAAGGCAAGCAAGTTACTCGATGCGTCCTTGGCCTGTAAGAATATGATCATCTGATCTCATGTATACCATTGATTACTTGGATTGCTCCTTTCTTTTGGGTTAGGTTTTTTTCTAGTGAATATCAAAATTCCTGCTTGATTGTATCTATTAATGGTTTGATGTATTGAATGATTGTGTGTTGTTGTTGAACATCATACACATTCCACGTTCTTGAATCTCTAGAATGTTTTATTATATTACCACTGCAGAGCTACTGTAAGTACTGTAGCAATTGTTTTATCTGCTCGAGGATTTACATGCCTCGACTTTCATATAATTGATTGTGGGTTATTGGGTTATAGCTTTCTGTAAGGTTCTTGCTTCAGGTTGTTTTAAAATTCAGTGTGTTAAGTCACAGCTTTGTGTGAGTTTGTGCTTCACACAGTTGTAATTGAAGCATGAATCCCTTTCTTTTGTGTGTGTCCATCCATCAAAAGATTCAGTGGACTTGCACTACGCAAAATGGGATGACTTTCAACTTCCTGTTCCTCTTTCAATTCCATGTCTTATTGCATTGGTAAATGTTTGGTGAATTCCTATGGATTCTTCGCGTTTGATACTGCTGCATTTTTTTTCCTTACCCTTCTCTTATGAAAGAATGGGAGAAAATATCTTCATGGGAGTTTTTTACTTTCTTTTTTTTTTCCTTATCATAATTGAACACTTTAGCCATTTTAACTTCACAGCAGATACCAAAGTCCAATCGTGCATGCTACTTCCTTATGTATAAAGTTGTTGAACAAGTTCCATTACATGGGATTGGTGGCAAAATTTGTTTAGCAAACTTTGTTCTTATTTAATCTAATTTCTGTTATTTTTGTTTATTTTCTTAATAGTCTGCAAATAAAATTTCATGATTTATTGTTTGTAAGCGCATGCTAACTCCGACCATTTTGAGAGTAAGCTTATGTGGAATTGTATTGCAATCATAAGTCCATATGCTAATCCATAGTCTATTTATTAATTAAAAAAGTATATATGTACACTGTTATAAGTTATAACTAAAGCTTGCGTAGGTCGAATTGCAACAAGCTCAGAAGTCATTGCACATACATACACAGAACTATTATTAGCTCCTTTCTAAAGCGCTGAGATGTTTGGCATTGCAGGTTGAAAGATCTTCACCAGAAGTGCACAAAAGAGATGGATGCTTATGTTGGCTGCATGTATTACTACACAAATGAATTTGATTTGTGCCGCAAAGAGCAACAGGCATTTGAGAAAGCTTGTCCTTTGGAATGATTGGCAAACTTGTAATGCCATGTTCACAATAATTTAGGGCAGTTTGCCATGAGCAATTACTGTTGTTGGACTCGACTTTTCTTTTTTCCTGGAATGAATGCCTCCCTTTTTGCTTGCAATTAAAATGGGACCTTGCGCCCTTTTTAAAGCATAAATTTACAAGTACTTTCAGAATAATTGGAAATTGTCATTTTTGGGCTGACGATATTTTCATTTTGGCTTCTCATAGCTTTTTGCTTCGATTGCTTTGCTTGATAATACAGTAACAATTGCATGATAATGCATGAAACTTTGTAACGCGAGGTTGCTGAAGAAGGATACCACTGGCAATCTTAAGTTTACTCCTGCATGGCAGCGAGGAGTAGATGATACAAAAAGACCTTATATTCTGACTTGATAACAGGTTTAGTCAGCAGCAGGCTCAAAAGGCTTACTTACTAGCATTGTACGTAACCTCATTTCGAAGTTAAGGAGTAGCATATGATTACTTTATTTCTTCTAAAATAAATTTTATTTTGTTAATAATTGGTGATAAAAGTTTGTATTTTAAAAATTTTTTTTAGTTTAAATTCATTTAAACTTACGAACAGCTCACAAACACCGATTATTATAATAGATTCTGCTCGAGCTCAACTCGATTATAAACAAATTAGATATGAACTAATCACACTCCAACTTGTTTACACCCGTAGTGACCTTCTTTAAGAAGGGTTAAGTGTATCAATAGCTTATTGATTTATTTACATATGAAATCAATGCAGCTGGAATAACAGCAATAATTTGCATGATTAACTAAAGAGGCGTCATTGTCAGATAGACTGCAATGAAGAGATAACTTGCCAATTGCCGTGACATTCCACCATCAGCCCAATCTAAAGTTTTTCAAGCATTAGTTAGCATCTGTCCAGTGTTTACAGAAACTAGCACTTCATGTGACACTGACTTAGATTCTAGCATGTACACAAATCCACAAGAGCGAGCCTCTTTAGCCCAGAAAGGTACACCAATGGACTGAAGAATCTCCTCTGTGAAACCAGTGGGTAAAAGCACAAGTATGCAGCAGAAGATTAAGAAAACCTTGAAAAGCATTTCAGTGTTTTGTTCTTATAGACAGAAAAACCGTAGTGTAAAGCATAATATGAACCTAGATAAATGCCAATTCCAGTACAATGGAGTGCAGCTACTATCAACTTCACATGTTACACAACTGACAAAGAAAAGGCAAAAAAGAAAGATCCGCAAGTGGGATCCAAATCCATGATTCATCTAGCTCGAACCCCAAAGTACACTTTCCAATGCAAACAGCATGAACTGAACAAGATACTAACGCATAAGTTACACCAGCCATCCGCGAACCTGCCAAGAAAGAATAAAAATGATCAGCAATCCAGCATCCAAAAGTATTATTAAGATTGCAAAAAGCTCATTAGTCAACTTTCCAGTTTCCACTTACAGAACCATTTAAGATCAACCATAACAAAGTACATGATAAATTGGAACAACAAACCCTCTCCCCTGATCTTCTACCTATGATAATATGTATGACATAAGAGACATACAGCGAATCTCCAAAACTAACATTGCATTAGCCAAAAAGCTCAATTATGCTAACTAATGTTGACACTGGAGAATTTAAAATGACTCGTTTCAAAAAAAAAAATGTTAATTAGTCAATTCAAAAGAGATCGACAATGGATCTTAGTGCAATGATGAAATTGCTACATTATGGCCTAATGCTATCAATTCACACCATGGAAAAATTTCTTGTAACACTGTAGGACACATTGGTAAATGATATTATTCAAATGAAAGCATTAAGATTGACAAAAAAAGATCATGCACGAGTAGCTAGTTTAAGGGATAGTAAGAAATAGTTCTGATAGTATGCAGAATATTTCATAGGTTTTGTCACTGAATTACGATGCAGAACTTGACACCACTAAACCTGCATTCCACTTTTGTGCCTCAAGGTGCATATGTGAAACTCAAAAAAAGTTCATCACGAATGCATTACATATTCAAAACTTCTGTCAAGCATCCCAAATTCCTAAAAACATCATGCTAAGATGATTAATAGCCCCCACATTATCTAGACAGGGTATTCCAGATATCTAAACAGACTGAACCATTGAAACAAGACCAAGCTTCCCAAACATGTACAAACAGCAATCACTCACATTAGCTACACAGTGCATTTTACTTACCACAGCAGAGCTGGAGATTAGATGACATCTTATTCAAACATGAGAAAAATGGAAGGCAGGAGCTACTTACCAATATGATCAAGAACGAGACCTTGACCGACCATGACCATTGCCCCTTGGACTCCTTGAATCACCAGATGCATAATCCCTTTCATCACGAGGACTCCGTCCATTCTCCCTTGGGCTTGGGGATCTCTGGGTTGACCTATAAACCCTCTCATCTCGTGGAGAAGGAGAACATGAAATAGACCTGGACCTCCCTGGAGAGTGATAATCATCTCTCATGTCATGATCCCTGTCTCAGTGACAATTAAAGGCTTAGATTAGAAAATTTAAATAAACTACCTAACCGACAATAAACCTACGCAAAAGGACACAACACATAAAAAAGTACATTTATTTCACCATAGGATAGCCTACCCGTCAGCAACATCATAACACAAACTATTTTCATCACAAACTCATCATTTAAATTAAAAAGAAATGGTTTATTGTAGGAAACTTAAAATTTCTAGTTACATTATCAGCAATGTCAAAAACAAAATATTTACATCTTCAGTCAAATTTAATTAGCCAAAATATGACCTTTACCTGAACAACCTTATCATGATTCTTGGAAAAAAAATTAAGACACTTGGATCCAAACACTTTCAGAGTTGGGCTCTATAAGGTGTACTGGTTGATCAGCATCTGGTAACTTCATAGTTCTCTTTGCCCCAACTTTATAAGACCTCAAATTATCTTTTTCTTGGATATTGCCATCATATCTCTAACAGTAAAACTTTGAATAGCATTCCTTCTTTGAGGATGATTTCTTTCTTTGCCCAACTATAAGCTTTATATTCTTTTGAGGATGATTTCTTTCTTTGCCCAACTATAAGCTTTATATTCTTTCTTAACTGGATGGTATATGCAAAAGAAGATATCAAACTTAAAATGTTTTCCTTACTAAAATATTATTTAAGAGAAAAAGTAAAGCACCCCTATTATTCCAATTATCTCTAGTACCAAGTTTAGCTAGTCACTTAGCAAACCTCACAAACCAAAAGTCAAAGAATATGAAACCAACACAAAATGTAGATGCTAGCTGATGAAGGTGGCAATATGGTTAACACTTATGTTGAGGCCTTTCATTCAAACATGGGCATTTTCTCCATCACTTTATGATTCTTTTCGTGTTAATCTTTATTAATCCACAAGTCTTTAAACTCTTCCATTTCACTTTACTATCTGCATCAACAAGACCACCAGCAGACAACATTCAAACTCAAGGAAACAAATTCCATATTAAGTTTAACAGACAGCAGTCTGCGTCCACATCAAAGTTCAAATGGTGAAAGCAAGACAGGTTATAAAGGGAAATTACATTCAACATTTTAGCCTTGTGAGCTGGACCTGTGAGAAGTAGCAACCCATAAACCACAGGTCAAATGGGGGTACGCTGAGCTTCCTACCAATTTATGTGATACACTAACAGATGAATCAACAATCATATAAAAAAAGGACACAGTTCAGGCCAAACTCATAGATATTTTAAAGCAACCCACTTCACAGTATATGGAAAAACACATGCTATTCATCAATGATTTCATGATGCACAGACCAAGCAAACAAAAAATTATTGAAATTTCAGTCAAAGGACACAATGAAGAAGTTGAAACACCAAAAACAGAAAATGCTAATGGCAATAATAACAACAAATAAAAGTAACAAATAAAACATAAACAAAAGCTCTCCTAGCATACAAAACAAAACCTCAATTTGTACCTGGCAGGAGAAGGTGAGGGTGAGTAAGCTGCAACCGGAAAAAAAAAAAAAAAAAGATTTACTGTTCAGAAAAGTTATCAAGGAAGAAAACCCTGTACTTGCTTATTACTATGTACAGCTTAGAATTAAAGTATAGAGCCATAAGAACTTGAAGATGTTGACAAAAACTTCAGAAAAATGCAAAAATAAGTTTGAACTGACAACGACGTCGCCGTCTTGGGGACCTTGGTGGTGTTCTCCCTCTGTAGCTGCCACCATGTCGACCACTAAATATAAACAAAAATTATTCAGAGAGAAGTTACAAGAGAGATCAACCAACAGCTAAAAAATAGTTTTATTTACATCACAAAAAGGGTCTAAAATTAGTAACAAAACAATGAATCAAAGAAGCAAAAGTAACAGTTTCAATACCTCGAGCGTGCAGTCACACGCATTTCCTGAGGAGTTTTTCTGTTCTCCTCAGCAAAAACAATTCTTATCTCACGCCCACCAATAATTTTGTGGTTCATACGTTGCTTAGCTTCTGCTGCATCTTCAGCATAACGGTACTTCACAAATCCAAACCCTCGTGGTTCCCTGGAAATTCAAATCACAACAAAAAATTATCAGTTCACAACATGCTACTTTCATAGTCTCCGTAAAAGGGGAATAAAAAAGACATAGTCTATCAGAGTTTCTATATCCAAATATAGATAAAAACATTTAGTGCATCTCTTAATATAATGCAAGGTGAAAGAAGTGAAACATGCAATTAAAGCAAATGAACAGATACCCAGTATAATAGTTCTTCGGCAGATAAACATCCTTCACCGGTCCATACTTCTCAAATGGACCTCTAAGATCTTCAGGCCTGTATCAACAACATCATCATCATCATCATAAGGTCTCGCATATAGCAAACAAAAAAAATCTATGTAAAATAAAAATTGAAACAATAAATGATCATGAACTTAACAAAACTGAACAAAATGACTTGTAAATGGCATTTGAACAACTGTAAATAACCATTTATACACAAATTTAAGAACAAATTGAAACAGCGGAGAAAGCAAAAGCAAAACAGTAAACGTATATACAAGAGAGACAAAAGCACCTAGCATCTAGTGGGAGATTACGAACGAGGAGACCAGAGGGAGCAGGGGAACGGCGGTCACGGTAAGAGCGACTGTCACGACGCCGATCACGTCGGTCTTCGTCGTCGTAGTAGTGCTTACGGCCACGTGGAGGGCTTCTGCTGCGGCGACGAGGACTGTAGCTCCGGCTTCGGCTCCTGTACTTAGCCATTTTTTAGGCAGAATTGGGTAAAACCCTAACCCTAAGGCAAAGAGGATTTGATTGGGTTTCGAAAATTTTGGAGGGAGAGAGAGCGACAGTAAGAATAATTATTTAATCACCCTTTCGTTGGGCTCAAACACAATATACAAAATAGGCTCAAAATGTAAAAAAAAAAAAATATATATATATATATATATATATATATAATAATAATTCTTCCTAGTGTACAAATGTTTACATCTATATAAATAAAATTAGTAAATATAAAAAAAAATTAGTCAAATGGTAATTTCTTTTCAATTGTATCATTCGATTTTTGTCATCTAAATTTAAAAGATGAGAGCAGTCTTTTGATCCATATTAACAAAAAAAATTATCTTATTTGTATTAAATATAAAATATAAAAAAATATATAATACACAGTTAAAATAGTAAGAAAAATACATATTTAACTTAATTGATTAAATATAAAATATTTATAATATGTATTACAAATTTAAGTCAATAATATAATACATTTTTAGCTTGCATAATTTTATAATTATTCTTAACTCTATAATATAATACATTCTTAGTTTGCATAATTTTATAATTATTCTCATATATAAATATAAAAAAAATGAAAAAATAGGAACGTGCGTACTATGCCATCGGAAAAACTTGACGATCAGGGGCTTTCTGCTCCAACACATCTTGAAAACTATCTGGGACATGTTGATCTTTTCAAAGGATTTGTCTCTCCGAATCATTCAGTTGTTGCTCCTACTGTTGAGACTTCAGCCAAAACCAATTTAACGTACGTTGTTGTTCTGAATAATGTTGTTCCCATTGTTTCATCCCCCGTTAACATGCTAGAACCTAAACCAGGATCGTATCAGGCTGTCAAAATCAAATAAGCTATTTATCGTAAGCTTTTGGCTCTTTGCCAGCATAGTTTTATCGCAAGGGTTATACTGAATAAGGGCGATTCCCTTGGACACTTCCTAAATTAAAGGAAAGGCTAACTATTTTATGGGGTCTCAAATCGCAATGGTTGTTGATCTCCCTTGGCTGAGGCTTTTATCATGTTTTGCTTTTTTCTGCTCAAGACAAGGATATGATATGGGGACGAGGTTCTCTGTTGTTAAAGCCGAGTATTCTTAAACTACAAAGGTGGAGTCCTGGTTTTGATCCGTTTCAAGAAAAAACCACTACCGTTTAGCTTTGGATGAGGTTTTACAGCTTACCTTGGGAGTTATGGGACGAATATTTCCAGGAATATTAGAGTTCCTTTTCGTATCGATCGGGTAACTTTGGAAGGAGATTTTGGCCATTTTGCTAGGGTTTTGATCGATGTGGACTTGTCAACACCATTGAAATATAGTTTGGTTTGGACTGTAAGGGTTCCCTATATGACATCGACGTCTCTTATGAAAACGTCCCCAT
>CATIWM010086040.1:0-22859 GCA_949671775.1 Mallotus repandus | reverse complement strand
GCTTTAATTACGAAACTGCCACTGACTATCCAATTTGTCTAAGAACTCCAAAGCTTGTTCTTGGACCACATCACTATGGAGCTGGAAATTCAAGCTATCCATGATAATAAAACATGGAGTTTAGTTCTGAGGCCGTCCAATACAAATATTATAGGGTCCAAGTGGATATTCAGAATTAAATTTAATGAAGATGGAACTGTCGAACGCTTCAAAGCCCTACTTGTTACTCAAGGTTACTCTCACATTGAAGGCCTTGATTATGAAGAAACATATAGCCCTGTTGTCAAAGCCATGACCATTCAGACTGTGCTCATTGTAGCTACAACATCAAATTGGAAACTCCAACAACTTGACGTCAAAAATGCCTTTCTTCATGGCTACATCAAAGAAACAATATACATGGAGCAACCTCCTGGTTTCAAGGATCCACACCAACCTGACTTTGTGTGCAAACTTCATAAATCACTCTATGGCCTTAAACAGGCCCCAGAGCTTGGTTTAATAGACTCCCTCAATATTTACTTGATCTTGGTTTTGTTTGCAGTACTGCTGACCCTTCATTATTTACTTTATGCAATTCTCACATGATTATACTAATGCTTATTTATGTTGATGAATTTTGCTCACAGGTAACAATGATAAATTTATTCAGCACCTCATCCACAATCTTGGCACATAATTCGCTCTAAAAGACCTTGGGGAATTACATATCTTTCTTGGCATTGAAGTTCACCGCACTCCTAAAGGTATCTCACTAAATCAAAGTCAATATGCTAAGGACCTACTAAGTCGTGCCCAATAACGCGAAAATTCCCACTTTAGAACACCAATGGCCCTCAAGTCCCAGGCAACACCTCGAGATTCTGATCCTGTCAATGCCATTGAGTTACACAGTTTAGTGGGTGCACTGCAATATCTGACTTACACTAGACCTGACATAGTTTACACAGTAAACAAAGTTTGTCAGAGGCTCCACTAACTGACATTAGGAGATATGAACGCTGTTAAATGCATTTTGCGATGTCTTAAAGCACACTTTATTTTGGTATTTCTTTTTACAAACATAGTACTCTTTCACTCTATGGTTTTTGTGATGCAGATTGGGCTGGGAATCAAACAACTAGACGAAATACAATGGGTTACTATATCTTCCTTTTGCAAATTGCATATCCTGGTGTTCCAAGGAGCAACCTACTGTCTCACAATCTAGCACTGAAGCTGAGTACCGCGCCCTCGCCTCCATGACGACCGAACTAGTTTGGCTTCAATTCCTTCTTCGGGACATTGGTGTCACACTCAATCAAGCTCCTTGACTATTTTATGACAACAAAAGTGCTTTATATATGACTATTAATCTAGTCTTTCATTCGCGCTCCAAACACATTGAAATCGATTACCATTTTGTTCACGAAAAAGTTGTTGTTGGTGCATTAATCACTCATTATGTTCCCTCTCCTCAACAAATTGCTGATGTCTTCACTAAACCATTAGCTACTGCTCCTTCCACGCATTTTTGAAGCAAGCTTGGAGTCCATTCCGTCACTCCCTCCAGCTTGAGAAAGGGTGAAGAAAGTCAATATCAAATCACTAAATCAAAGTCCTAAAATCAAAATCTGTCCGTTCCTTTTTCACAAATACTTTGTCACTTTCCATTATCAAATGACAACGGCACCTTCCATGAATAACATTCAACGTCCACTTTCCATGTATAAAATACAACGTCTCTTTCCATGAGAGTTGTATTAGCCATAGGCCATAATTAACATCTTTATTTTTTTCATAAACTGTTCTATATATACTCAGTAGTACACCTTGTACAGATTTAAGGAATGAGAATTATTTTTTGTCTCTGAATTATTTTTTCTTTAGGAAGAAGGGCAATATCCAAGAGGAACCATGAAAGAAAAATGAGAAGATGAAGGGTAGATGGTGGGGAGGGATATCTAAATAATAAATAAATTATAAGATATGAGTCGTTAAATCATAACTTGATGGATTCATTTATTTCTTTTTAGTTTTTTTAGATGAAATATTTTTGCCTAGGCTTGGTGTAATACATGGAGTGGTTAGATTTGAATGTTAATTTAGGTGTTTTGTCATCATTTAATTAGTTGTTTAATTAGAACTGATACTCTTGCACTACTATATAACTATAATTTTAAAAAGTTTTTATCGTCATCTGTCTATCGCCATCCTTAAAAAATGGTTATTTTAGTCTTAAAACCCATAATTTTCACTAGTAAACTGTGAATTTTTTTTACATGTAAACTATAAAAAGTTATTACCGAGAAAAATTTAAAGATAATGGAGCTGGAATCGAATTCTTGAGTTTACATCTGTTTTAGTTGTAAATTAGAATTGGGAATCAATTCTCAATAAAACACTCAGAATCTTATACCTATGTTTTACATCAAATAAAATGAAATTAAGTTTGACCAATCGTTGAGATGATAGAAATTGCTCTTACTTAAGTAATATCTTAAGTTCTAAACGTAGTATCTGTAATAGCATTAAATTAATTATCAAAAAATTATTATTACCTTTATAATTTTTCTTAAGTTGAACTAGAATAATTAGAGTTCAATGGGTTGGACTCTAAATAGCAATGGAAATACCATTTTGCTTATAGCCATATAACAAATGGAATCTCATGATTTTATAACTTTATTGAGCCTTGTATAGGATTGCTCAAAATAAGGATTAATAATGATTTTATTTTAAAATTATTCTTAAAACATTTAGCTTTATTTTTTTGTCCAAATTATATATTTGAATCGAATTGAATCAAATATTTTTTACGAGTCCACAATGCCAAATAAATGTTTTTAGTTTTTAGATATTAATTGAAGTGACTGAGAATAAAGAAGGTGGATGAAAGTAACAGGGAAGAATGAGTAAAAAAAAAAAAAAGAAGTACAAATAAATATGTAATTTCTTTTAAATTGCATTGAAAAAATATATAATTTTTTTAACATAAAGTAAACTATACATCCTTAACCAGTTTTACAAGTTATAATTTTTTTAATTAATCAATGATTATAATCAATTCAAATAAATACAATTAATATAACGGGTTAACTAATAATACACCGAAGAAAAACACTAAAATTATTATATAGAAGTACAAAAAATTAAAATATTATTTTTCTTATATTAATATTGAGGCTCGGATGGCTAAATTAAATATAGTAGTACAATGTTATTTCAGAATTAGCATAATTTTTATCGTACATGTGAAAAGAACATCCTGCCACTATTACATAAGATTAATGCTAATTTAGTTTGTTTAGTTTATGATTTTTAATTTAGTTTTATTAGGATTATATTAGAATTTATTTAATTTTTTATTATAATTTTGATTTTCCTTCATATCTCTATTGATTTGTGCTTTTGTTGATTTTAAAGGTATTTTTGTAATTTTGCAAGTTCAAGAACGCTGAATTTTCATGTAAGTATTACTTGTCTTTGAGCTGTAATTTTTTGAGGAAAAAATATAGTATGCCCCAACATAAAAAAAAAAAAAAAAGGGAGCATTGTAGAGATTTAGAAGTAGGAATAATGACTCTTTGATGGCTGTGAGTGGCTGAACGTGGATCCAGAGCAAATGCGAAGATTGAAGATTGAGAGTACTTCAATCAGAATGACTTCTACTTACTCTCCTCAATCTTCATCCCTGTACTTTATAAGAGTTAAAATGAAATTAAATATTTTAGTTGTCACCCAACTTTGCACTTATTTCATTTTTAGTACCAAAGTTCAATTAGTTTCATTTTGATAATCAAACTTCAATTTAAGTGTCATTAGCTGGTCACCTAGTGGTTGTTTGTCTATGTGGAAGCTGGAGAGCAAATACACAATATTCACCATGTCAGCAAAGCTTTGTCATTCCACTAGTAATCCATGTCAGTAAGTCCTACTCATCTCCCATATGTAATCCTAATAAACTCATCGGTCCCACACCCATAAAGACTTCCAACCCTAACTTTCACCTCTCCCAAATTCGCTTTAGCCCTTTTCACTTGCCTCCTCTTTACTCCCAATCAATCAATATAGAGGTTGCTGGAAATTAGAGTCTCCATCTTCCAACCATTAACTTTGCGAATGCTTCTCGATGAAGCATTGATTATATGTTAAGTGTAGTAGTTTTTTAGATTGGTTTATGTATTTTTATGGTGTTTATTTTTTATAATTTATTAAAATTCAGTTATTTCTATGTTTATGTTTATGGTCTTTATTTTTATAATTTTTATTTAGCCATGGATGAAGCACCAGTTACAATGGTGAGGAATGTGAAAGTCATGGAGAATATGGGCATATCTTTATTTGGAGGAGACTTGTTCAGTTTTTAATTATTTGTGCTGAAGATGTGGCTTGTTGGGACAAGTTGTCAAAATTATTATTAATATCATTAAAAAGATTAAAAATGTAGGCACCGAAATTGAAAAGCTTGACATTTGGCTTGACAAGTTGAAAAAGGGTAAAAAATTTGGTGCCTACCAAGTTGAAAGGCTTGACATTTGGTTTTGTTTTTTTAGCATAAGAAATGGCTATATAAACCCATGCATCCGGCCATTTGAGGGAGAAAAAAGGTGTGAGTAATTCATTTATGATTGAGTGCTGTGTGTGCATGTAAAAAAAAATGTTAGTGGTGTGTGTAGTGAAGTTCATGCAACATGAGAAGAGTGAGTGAGGTACTAATGGGTGAGTTTTGAAGAAACAAAATAAAAAAATAAAGAAAGTAAAGAAGTAGAGAATAAGAAAGGAGGCATACAAGAGAGGGATGCAAAAAAAGAGTTTTTCTTTTCCTTTTCTTTAATTTTATAAGTTTTGTTTTTTAACGTATTTTATTTTTTAATTTGAGAACATGATAAATATTATGCTTAATTAAATTTATTTTAGGGATTGTTGAACTTATTTTATTTTATGTTACTTAAGCTATTAGTCTTTCTTTTAAATTGCACTAAGCATTCATTAATCTTAATTGTTTATGATTTGGCCATTCATAATTGATTTTAATTAGGGTTAATTATTGACAAATATTAATCTTAAAAGGAGTATGAATGCTTGATTAATTTATTTAAGTTTAGAGATAGCTTAATTATTTTAATTTCAACTGGGTGTGCTTTATGATTTATTTACTAAACTTGATTAGATTTTTTATTTAATGAGAATTAGTTAAAACCTTTTCAATTAATAGGAATAAATTAAGTAATTATTACTTGAGAAAGATTAATTGCTATTTTTGAAGCCCCAAGAATTGCAATAGAAAGAAAGATTAATTTCTTGTGATTCGCTTAATTAGAATATAGCGATACAATCCCTAACATCATTCTCATTCTCGCTTGCTAAAATTTAAATTAATTGATTTTTTTTTAGTTTCATTTTGGCTATTAAAATTTAGTAGTTATAATTCACTTAATATTTTATTCTTAAACGAGTTAAAAATATAATTAATAGTTGGATAGGCATTCAATCCTTATGGGATCGACTTTTATTTCTTCTATATTACTTGACAAACTCGTATGCTTGCGAGAATCAATCAAGTTTGTAGCGTCGTGGCCAGGGATTGAATAGGTTTAACAACATAATTGGATTTGTTTTTCTTGATTTAAGTTTTTTTTTTTTTTTGGATATTCACATTTTTTTAATTATTGCAGGAATTATTTTGGTGTATGCATAATACTCAAAGAACAACAACAGACCCTCTGATTTTTATTCTAGAACTTACACGGTTTGAAAGAGAGAATAGGAGTTATTCTCAAGAGGAATCGAGTACCACAGCAGAACAATGAGAAGAAGAAATATCACTTTTGGATTTTACCATGCCATGTCTAGATGGTACATGACAAAGTTGCAAGGCCAATAATCACCGCTAACAATTTTGAAATTAAGACAGCCTCACTTAAAATGATCCAGTCAAGTGTTCAGTTTATGGCTTGGTAAATGAAGATCCTAATGGTCACATCGCTAATTTCTTAGAAATATGTGATACTTTCAAATAGAATAGGGTGTTGGATGATGTAATTTGCTTGAGACTCTTTCCATTAGCATTGAAGGATAAAGCTAAGGCATGGTTGAACTCACAACCACCTGCTTCTATCACCTCATGAGATCTATTGGCAAAAGCTTTTCTGGCAAATATTTTCCACCTCAAAAAATGACAAAGATTATTAAGGATATCACCACCTTTCAACAGTTTAAGATGGAATCCTTAAGTGATGCACGGGGAATATTTAAAGAGTTGCTAAGGAGTTGTCCTCATCATGGTTTGCCAAGGGATGTTCTCATCAAAACTTTCTATAATGGAGTTACTTGATCCACTAGAGACACTATTAATGCAGCAACTAGAGGTTCTTTAATGCGAAAAATAGTTGAGGCTGCATTTTCACTTTTAGAGGAGATGGCAAATAATAACTATCTTTGGCCATCTGAGTGTCAAAACCAACCAAAGCAAGGAGGAAAAATTGGGGTAGATGTAGTGACTTCTCTTTAAGCCCAAATTGTCGCACTTTCAAAGCAACTAGGGGATCTCAACCAAAGAAATGTAGTGGGTGCAACAACTTCACAATTTTCATGTGAAAATAGCAATATGGTAGGGCACTTAATTGGAGAACATGGATGTGTCAACAATAATGTATATGGACATGTAAGCTTAGAGTAAGTCAACTTTGTTGGGAACCAATGTCAAGGAAAATAGGGTAATAATCCATTCTCGAACACTTATAATCCAGTATGGAGGAATCACCCAAATTTTTCTTGGAACAATAACAACAATTTGATTCCCCAAGGCTTTCAGAACAACATAGCAAGACAAGCACCTCCTAGTTTTCAACAACCTCATTAAGATCGCATGGCCTCAATGAAAAATAAATTGGATAAATTTTTGGAGCTTATATCCAATAAAATGAGCCATCAAGATGAAAATCGGAAGCGAATGGAGGCCAAGTTTGATTAGATAGTTAAAAATCATGCTTCATCAATTCACAACATTGAGGTGTAGTTAGGAGAGCTTGCTAATTCAATAGCACAAAGAAATCAAGGGAACCTTCTAAGCAGTACTAAAACAAATCCAAGGGAGCAGCTGAAGGCCATTGCATTGAGAAGTGGCAAGGAGATAAGATCAGGAGATGAGATTAAGAAAGAAATGGTGGAAACACAAGGCAATGAAATTCAGAATAGTGATGATGATTCTAAGGAAGGCAAGAAATAAGAAATAAAAGATAGTAATGGGAAAGAGCAACCCCCAGTGCCTAATTCACAGAAATATGAGACAATGATGCCTTTTCCACAGAGATTGAAGAAATCTAATGATCAAAAGTGGTTTGGTAAGTTTTTAAATACTTTTAAAAAGCTTGAACTTAATACTCCTTTTGCTTGAGCTCTTGCAGAAATGCTAACATACATCAAGTATCTTAAGGATATTATCACCAATAAGAGGAGATAGGATTACAACCAGATTATGGAATTAACAAATATATATAGCTCTATCATCACTCATAAAATACCAACTAAATTGAAAGACCCAAGGAGCTTTACCCTTCCTTATGTAGTTGATCCTCAAGAATTTCCTAGATGTTTATGTGATTTAGGTATGAGTACTAACCTTATACATTTTCTTTTTTTAGGAAATTATAGCTTAGCGAGTTGACGCATATGAACATGACTTTGTAACTTGCGGATCATTCTACAAAAAAACCACGTGGGATCATTGAAGATGTTTTGGTTAAGGTAGATAAATTTATCTTTCTTGTGGATTTTCTAGTTTTGGATTTTGAAAAGGATAGTAAGTGTCCTTTAATTCTAGGGAGACCATTTTTAAATATTGGAAGAGCCTTCATAGATGTTCATAAGGGAAAAATCAATCTTAGGTTGGTGATGAAAGTGTAGAATTTGCGATGCCTAGGTTGATGAAGTACCCAATTGAAGTGGAGTTTTGCATGAGAGTGAAAGTTATAGATGAGTGTGTGAGGGGAGTGAATTTGAACAAAGAAATTCTTGACAAAAGCTTAGAATGTGAAGTAGATAGTGAACCCTCATAAGAAGTCACTTTTGTTAAACCTGAAATATTAGTGTGTAGTGACAACCCTATTCCCCCATCTGTTGTTGAACCACTTAAATTCGAGCTTAAATAGTTACCTACCCATTTAAGATACACTTTTTTAGGGGAGAGAAACACTTTACCAATTATCATTTCCAATAAACTATCCATTGAATAGGAGAAAATGGTATGTGAAATAGTGAGAAATAGGGCGAAGTCAATTGGGTGGCAGATTTCAAACATCAAAAGGAATAGTCCTTCAATTGTTATGCATAGAATCCATACAGAAGAGGGAGTGAACTTGTCATAAAGAGACAAAGGCGCTTGAATCCAAACATGAAGGAGGTAGTCAAGAAGGAGATTATCAAGTTGTTGCATGTGGGCATTATTTACCCAATTTCTGATAGTGAGTGGGTAAGCCCAGTGCAGTGTGTACCAAAGAAGAGTGGAATAACTATTGTGGAAAATGAAACAGGTGAGCTGATTTTGAAGAGAATGGCGAATGGGTGGAGAGTATGTATTGATTATCGAAAATTGAACTCAGCCACAAGGAAGGACCATTTTCCTCTCCCATTCATTGACCAAATATTGGAGAGGATAGCAGGGCATGCATACTACTATTTTCTACATGGTTATTCAGGTTACAACTAGATTTTTATTTTTCCAAAGGACCAGGAGAAAATAACATTTACATGCCCATATGGGACTTTTGCTTACCGACGCATGCCTTTTAGACTGTGTAATGGACCAGATACTTTTCAGAGGTGTATGACAATAATTTTTTCTGATCTTATTGAGAACATCATGGAGGTATTTATGGATGATTTCTCTATTTTTGGTGATTCTTTTGAATTATGTTTGCCTAACTTTGACAAGGTCTTGAAAAGATATAAAGAGACTAACCTTGTTCTTAATTGGGAAAAGTGCCATTTTATGGTAGAGGAAGGGATAGTCCTTGGTCATAAGATTTTGAGTGCAGGGATCGAGGTAGATTGAGCTCAAATAGAAATTATTGAGAAGCTACCACCTCTTACAATAGTCAAGGGAGTTTGGGGACTTCTAGGACATGCGGGTTTTTATAGGCATTTCATTAAAAAAATTTCTTTAATTGCTAAGCCTTTAACCTAATTATTAGTTAACGATGCTCCTTTTATATTTAATGATGATTCTTTAAATGCTTTTAACAGGTTGAATGAGGCTTTAGTTTCAGCCCCAATTATTTCACCTCCGGATTAGGCACTTCTTTTTTAGATCATGTGCGATGCAAGTGACCACGGTATAGGGGTGGTGCTTGGTCAGAGGAAAGACAACAAGCTTCATGTTATATACTATATAAGTAGAACTCTTATAAAGGCTCAATTGAACTACACCACAACCGAGAAAGAGATGCTGGTAGTGGTTTTCGTTGTTGATAAATTCATGTCATACTTGGTTCAAAGGTTATTATTTTCACTGATCATGTAGCAATAGAATATCTCTTAGCCAAGAAGGATGCAAAACCACATCTTTTTCGTTGGGTGTTACTTTTACAAGAGTTTGACTTGAAGATCAAGGACAAGAAAGGTTTTGAGAATGTTGTAGCTAACCATTTGTCCAGGTTAGAGGGTTATGAACAAGTGAGGCAAGAAGAGGATATCAATGATGAATTTCATGATGCTTTATTACTAGCAGTTCAACATTTTAGTACTCCATGGTTTGTAGACATCGTTAATTACTTAGCATGTGGAGTGTTACCACAAGAATTTTCTTATCAGGAAAGGAAACATTTCCTTTATGAGGTGAAACATTATCTGTGGGAGGATCTATTTCTCTGCAAGATTTGTGGAGATGGGCTGACTAGGAGGTGTGTTCCTAAAATTGAAATGTTGGAAATTTTGTCTTATTGTCATGATTCTGCATATAGTGGGCATTTTGGAGCAACAAAAACTACTGCAAAGGCATTCAAAAGTGGGCCTACTTTATTTAAAGATACCAAGGAGTATGTGGAACACTGTGATAGATGTCAGAGACATGGGAATATTTCCAAGAGGAATGAAATGTCATTAACATCAATTCAAGAAGTGTGGATTTTTGACGTTTGGGGATCAGATTTTATCGGTCCCTTTCCATCATCTTTTGGGAACCAATATATCTTGGTTAAGGTAGACTATATGTCTAAGTGGGTGGAAGCTATTCCTTCAGCTACAAATGATTCTAAAGTGGTGATAAGATTTTTTAAGAAATTATTCAGCAAATTTGGAGTACCTCGAGCTGTAATTAGTGATGGAGCTACTTGAGTTATTGCTTAAGAGGTTCAAAGGTCACCATAGAATTGCTACCCTATATCAACCTCAAACCAGCGGTCAAGTTGAGGTCACTAACAGGGAGAAAAAAAAGATTTTGGAGAAAATAGTGGGTTTTTCGAGGAAAGATTGGGCGTCTAAGTTGGATGATGCTCTGTGGGCATATCGTACAACATATAAAACTCCCATTAGTATATCTCCTTATCGATTAATTTTTGGGAAAGCTTGTTATTTGCCGGTGGAGCTTGAACATCGAGCTTATTAGGCCATTAAGGCACTGACCTTTGACATGAAAGCCACCGATGAAAAACATTTGTTACAGCTCAATGAGTTGGATGAGCTTCGATTTCAAGCAAATGAAAACACCAAGTTCTTCAAGGAGAAAACAAAACAATGGCATGATGCTCATATTCTCAAGAAGGAATTTAGAGTTGGTGATCTTGTTCTTTTATTCAATTTTAGACTAAAATTGTTTTCGGGCAAATTAAAGGTAGAGTGGTCCATTCAAGGTGCAATAAGTTTTCTCTCATGGTGTACTCAGTGAAAAATTCTCCTTGTTATGGTCTTGCTAGAGACTCTCTTCCTTCATCAATCCCAATGAAAAATTCTGGTTTTGGTCATGCTAGAGACCTAAAAATTAGCATTTTATTTTATTCATTGCTAATCCTTTTCTTTTGAATTTAAGTTGTTTTAAAAAAATAAAAAAAGTTTACAATTAAGTGCTTTGAATTTTTTTTGTAGGTGCAAATTTAAGTCACCATCACAGCTCTTCTGCATCCCAAATCAACCCAGCTTTCGATCATGGTTGAAGCCATGTCATGACAGCAGCCCCACAAAAATTTTGTTCTAGTATTCTTTCTATCACGCTTAAAGCAAAGCTTTATCGTAGCTTCAATCAAAATTTAGGCAAATTTATTTACTATTACCATTAAAGCCCTATCGCAGCACTGTAAGCCATTAATGGAGTTTTTCACTTTCTTCATTTAGTTATTTCTTTAATTTTCTTTTTAGTGTTTATTTGCTTTATGTGTCATGTTTACGTTTCACATTGAGGGCAATGTGAAATTTAAAAGAAGGGGGGGCATTTTGCATAGACATGGCATCTTGAGTCATTTGGAAATTCGTGTGTTTTATTTTGCATTTAATGTGTTTTTTTTTTTTAATTTTTGCATTATGTTCGTGCATAGGGTAGGAATATGATCAATCTTCCCATAACTTTGATGCTTGCAACTTATCAATCTCATGAGCTTGGCACATTGGTACAATTTTCTTGATTAATTGATTTAATCTTCATGTAATGTTTGATTTAAGTTTTTAAAGCATTATAAGCAATCTATGGTTAAGGACATATTTTTACACTTTAATGAATCTAATGCTTACTCTCTTTTTGAATGTGTAAATGTGCATAATTTTGAGAGGAATTAGAGAAATAGGGGGTTAGATAGCTTGAGTTATTGGAATTGCTTAGAATTGACACTTAATTTAAAAAATAAATAAATAAATAAAAATAAAATTTTGCTGTGGAAGGGGGCTGAAATTTCTTATTCAAATTTATAGATGCTCCTTTACTTCAATGCTCTTCAAAGAGAATAAGTATCCTAAAAGGACCTTTTAGAGGGTTCCACACTGAGTAGTGCGGGAAAGGCGGGGGAATTCTAATGATTGGAATGTCCATAAGCAAAAATTTATATAAATCTTCTTTGTGTCTTGTTAAAGGTAATTCTAGTAAAAAAAAATGTTTTCTGGCATGTTTTTCTTCTTTATGAATCTTGCTTTGTGTACATTTGTATATTCAACGAGAGAGTTTGCTATCCACTTGGTAATCTTTATATATGTTCTTGATCATGAGTTGTGTATTTTATTTTTATAATTTAAATCTAATATTAAGTGGAGATTTTGTTAATCGATCAAATTAAATTGATTAATGTGCTGAGTTCATGATGTTGATATGAATTATTTTCATTTTCTTACTTGAGGACAAACAAGAAGCTAAGTGTGGGGGTATTTGATTATATGTTAAGTGTGGTAGTTTTTTAGGTTGGTTTACGCATGTTTATGGTATTTATTTTTTGTAATTTAGTTATTTCTATGTTTATGTTTATATTATGTTTATGGTGTTTATTTTTATAATTTTTATTTAGCCATAGAAGAAGCATCAGTTGCAATGGTGAGGAAGGTGAAAGTCATGGAGAAGATGGGCATATCTTTATTTGGATAATTGTTAAATCAAATAAAAAATGGTTGAACATCGAAATGAAACTTTCAAAGTTTGCTGCACACCTATAAAAGAAGAAGTCAGCACCAAATTCAGTGCTGACAAATTGCTAAAGATGGGTTGAAAAAATAGGCATCCTTCATGGCTATATAAAGGCCATTTGCTCTGCCATTTTGAAAAAGCAAAAAAAAAAAAAAGAATACTTCATTTGTGATTGAGTGTTGTGTGTGCATGTAATAAAAAAAAGTTAGTGGTGTGTGTAGTTTGGTCCATGCAACATGAGAAGAGAGTGTGAGTTACTAGTGGGTGAGTTTTGAAGTAAGAAACAAAATAAAAAACAATAAAGAAGTAGAGAATAAGAAAGAAGGCATATGGGAGAGGGCTGTAAATCAAGAGTTTTTTCTTTCTTTCTTCTTTATTTTTTAAGTTTTTTTATGTATTTTATTTTTGAATTTGAGAACATAATGAGTATTATGTTTAGTTAAATTTATTTATGTTAGGGATTGTTGAACTTATTTTAATTTAATTTAATTAAGCTATTAGTCTTTCTTTTAAATTGCATTAAGCATTCATTAATCTTAAGTGCTTATGATTTGACCATTCATAATTGATTTTAATTAAGGTTAATTATTGAGAAATATTAATCTTAAAAGGAATATGAATGCTTGATTAATTGATTTAAGTTTAGAGATAGCTTAAATTATTTTAATTTCAATTGGATGTGCTTCATGGTTTGTTTACTAAACTTGATTAGGTTTTTAATTTAATGAGAATTAGTTAAAACCTTTTCAATTGATAGAAATAAATTAACTTTTACTTGAAAAATATTAATTGATATCATTGAAACCCCATGAATTGCAATAGAAAGAAAGATTAATTTCTTGTGATTGGTTTAATTAGAATATAGTGATACAATCCCTAACATCATTCTCATTATCATTTGTTAAAATTTAAATTAATTAAATTTTTTTAATTTCATTTTGACTATTAAAATTTAGTAATTATAATTCACTTAATATTTACTTCTTAAACAAGTTAAAAATAGAACTAATAGTTGGATAGATATATAATTATCATGGGATCGACTTTTATTTTTTTTATATTACTTGATAAACTTATATGCTTACGAGAACCAATCAATATAACAGAGAAATAGCGATGTTTTTTAGAAAAAAAAAACATTTTGATAAGCAAAAAAAAATGGGAGGAAATAGACTTATAATTATTTTATATTTTGCATGTGATGTGAGTGCCAAAGTGCAAGTTATTGGTTATGGAGTGGTTGCAATATGCTTGTCTTCATCTTCAATATGGAGAGCTGTACCGACCATGACGACATAAAATATACATACAATAATTAAGATTATTATAAATCTAAATCACTGTATTTAAAATTAGAATTGATTACTAAATAAAGAAAATATCAAATTAAAAAATATATTATGTTTGGATATATGAAATTTGTGCATGAATTTAAATTTTAATTAAATTTTTTATTTAAAAATTAAATAAATTTATATTTATCAAAATTTTACAAAAAATTTAATAATTTATTTAATAATAATTTAAAATAATATATAATTATATATTATTAGAAATCTTTATATTTAAAATTTAAAATTTAATATTTCAAAATTCAAATTAAATACCTACATCCAAATATACTCTAAAAAAAATTTAATTCATATGTTTTAGCTGTAAAAGTTAATGGGGCTTCATGGTATGATATCAACAATTATAACCCAGTCTTTCAGCTTATCAAAGGGTGGAGCAGATGATGTATATCAAGATAGTAATAATAATAAGGTATAATTTTTTTGCATTTGATATTTTTTATCGATTTATTTCTTTAATTTATAAATTATTTATTTAAATATTTAAATTTATTAAAAATAAAATTTATTTATACTTTTATATTGTTTATAATATTTAAATTAAAAAGATTTCTTCTTGTATCTTTTAAGAAAATATTTATTTTTTTTATTTTTATTGCATATTTCTTTGATGTTGTTTTAGAGCTATTTCCGGTGAATTTATACTAAAATCTGTAACTTTATATGGTTGAATGACGACACCAAATTTGACCCCAAAAAAATGGCTCGAAGCCTTATTTTTCACACTTTTTGTTTTTGAACTAGCAATTTTGCACAGACGTAGCCCACATGCTATAATATATTTAATTCTTATATGTATTCAATAAAAAAATAAATTTTAGAATGTTGATAAAAAAATGTTGGTTATTCTTTTTCTCTATTTTCTCTTTTTAAAATTTTTTATTTTTTATTATGTCTATTATCTTTTGGATTAATGTAGTGTCTTATTAATTTTTAATTTTATTTACTTTATTTTTCATAATAAATATAAATATCTAATTTATTTGTTCTATTTTTTTATGAAATTTTTGAATCTTTTATTATTAAATTTTTACCATTTTGAGATATTATTCCTTTATGAATTTAAATTTTTATACATCATAAAAATTTTGTTGATATTTTTCAACAAAACTCATTTCAAGACCAAATAATAGATTTATGGTTAATCAAAACCATTGAATGAAGCGTACAAATTATCAAGTTGTAAATTAAAAGTGTTTTATCAACGTGAAGAATAGTGATAAAAATTTTCACAATAGTGAGATTTTATTTTGGTATTTATTGATTATATTTTTATTTTTATTTTTTTATAAATAATTTTAATTTTTAATGCATGAATAATTCATCCTTTTCTCTAAAAAAATAAAAAATAAATTAAATATTATTTTAATTTGGTAAAATATTAAATTTATTAAAATAAAAATAATTATTTTATTACATATCCAAAATGCGGATTATGAAACTATACAAAAAAATTAACTAGAATTAGTGTATAAATCCAATTAATAAGATTATATATAATAATGATGGTGAATGTTAAAAAAATATTCAATTTGAAAGTGCAGCTTTATTATATATATGTATATGTATGAAATTATGATAGCATCACATTTTCGTATGTGAATTAGAAACTATGATAGTAGTAGCTTTATTATATTGTATTTTAGTTAAAAAAAATTTAAATTGAATTTATAAGAATAAAAACATTATATATGCACCATTAACTTTGTTGGCTCTGGGATCAACCCTAGCGTTTCACGAGCGGTAACTGGCCTTAGATGCTGCCATCCGACAGCTTCTGTCATCCCACATGGCTTATCTCAGTCACCAAGCCATGTTTTCTTTTCCTTCAAAACCTATCGAGCCTAAATCCTACGCACAAGAAGTCTCAAAATAGCCTTCAACAGTTATCATACCTGACGAGACTGAGGCCACCAATAAGGGTGGTTATATCGTAATCAAAATCAACCAACAGTTGTATGAGCATCAATTATCAGTCTGTCAACATGCGCTAATAGCAAGGATCATCCTTTCTAAGGGTGAGGAGCTATGGAAACTTGCAGCTTTGAAGAAGAAATTGACTTCGGTTTGGGGATTAGCAAGCGAATGGAAACTTATTTCTCTGGGAAGGGGATATTATCATGTTATTCTCAAGTCCAACAATGAAAAAAACTCAGTTTGGAGTAGAGGTGCAATTGCACTCAAACCTGGAATCTTACGTTTACAACATTGGACGCCCGATTTTGATCCTAATGCTAAAAAATCCACGAATGCTAAGCTATGGGTTAGGTTTTACAAGCTTTCATGGGAATATTGGCACCCTCATATCCTAGCATCCATTTCTAAAGGAACTGGAGTTCCTTTGAAAATTGATAACAATACAATCAATGGCGAGCTCAGCCATTATGCAAGGATGCTGATTGATATTGATTTATCTTCGAACTTACCTGAATCCCTTTTGATTGAAAGAATTGGAAAGAGTTTTTTCATTGAGGTTGCTTATAAGAATCTCCCCTCCTTTTGTAATTTATGTTCTAACGCTGGACATTCATCTCAGGATTATAGATTGGGGAAAAAACCTGTTACTACTGATCAACGTCCTAAAACGGAGAAAATTTCCGTTCTCAAATCAGTATGGAAAGCTAAACCACAAACTGTTGTTCATGTAGATACAACGTTTAAATCCACTACTGCAGGAACTGACAGAGCTGCAGACCACAATTTGATGATGCGTGATCAAGTTACTGATCAGGACGTGAATTTAGAAAAAGACAAAGACATTGACAAAATAATTATTGACGCCGCTTCTGCTCATGTTGCGGCTGCCACTGACTATGACGCTAATCCAATTACTGTCGATTTAGCTTATGAGCTTGCAAGGGATGATGTTGCACCGGCTCATGAGTTTGCAAATAAAACCCACGACAATGAACCTCACGATGATACTACTCTAGATGCATACAGAGATTAAGGTATCGGTGACGTGGAGGGCATTCTTTCGCCAACACATGAAGATCGAGCTATTTATCTTTTTATGGTAAAAAATTTTACAAATTCTCAATTTATAGTACTTTTTAAAAAATTTCCATTTTTATGGTAGTTTTTGAAAAAATTTTCAATTTGTAGTACTTTTGGTTGAAGTGGAGCGAAGAGAATGTGTTGCACTGACGAAATGCATATTTTGCCAGTGACACTGAAAAAATGATGGGCCATTTTTAAAAAAAAAAAAAAAAGAGGCATTTCGCCACAAAGACTAAAGAAATGCCTCTTATATGAATTACTCACACTCATACACACACTAACACTCATGCACACACTCATGATCACACTAACACTCATGCATACACACTAATAATTTAAAAAGTGCATAAAGAATAATCATAATTAATAATAATAATAATAATAATAATAATATTATTATTATTATTATTATTATTATTCTAACCGTAATAACAATGATAACAATAATAATAATATATTAAATTAAAATAATTATAATAATGTTAAAATTAAAAAATAAAAAAACCATAATATTATTATAATTATTATATTTTTTTTAATATTATTATAATTAATTAATTATAATAATTGTAATCATTATAATTTTAAAATAAAAAATTAAATAAAAAAACTAGGCCATAATGGCCCATTTCAATTTTTATTACACATGGTCAATTTTTTTTTGCATAATTATACATGGCCAGTATTTTTGCATGGCCTGTGGTGTTAATATGCATAATTATGCATGGCCAGTATTTTTGCATGGCCTGTGGTGTTAATATGCATAATTATGCTTGGCCAATATTTTTTACGTGGAAATAAAAATAAAAAATAGTTTTTATATATTTACAATTAAAAATAAGTATTAATTTTATTTGCTTATTTTGGTTTGGCCATGTAAAATTGTTAATTTTTAATTTTTAATTTTTTAATTTTTATTTTAATATTATAATGATTATAACATTATTGTTGTTTTTTAATTTAATATTATTATTATTATTATTTTTTCTTTTAACATTATTATGATTAATTTAATAATAATAATAATTATTATTATTATTATTATTATTATTATTATTATTAGTGTGTGCATGAGTGTTAGTGTGTGATCGCCTGTCCATTTCGCTAGTCTTGGCGAAATGGTGGTTGAAATTTTTTTTTTTTTTTTACATTTCGCTAGTAAGACCAGCCAAATAATTGGATAAATTTTTTTCCACTTGCAATTTTTCCGTTTCAAACTGCGAAATGAATTTTTTAAACAAAAAAAAGTACCATAAAAATGAAATTTTTTTAAAAAGTACTACAAATTGAAAATTTGTGGAATTTTTTACCATAAAAGGGTAAATAGCCCCATAAAGATCATCAGGTTGCTACTAAATCTTGGGCTGATGAGTCTAACTCAGAGGGTGATCAGTGGACTACTGTTAACCAAAAAAATAGCATAAACATGGTAAATTTTAGGTTACCCTATCAAAAAGGGTACCTAGAAAACCAGCAAAACTCAACCTATGAAGATATTCTTTTGGAATTGTAGAGGTTTGGACAATCATAATACCCAACGAACTCTCTTTTCTTTTTGTAAGCAATTTTCTCCAGACTATTTTGGTCTAGCAGAACCCATGGTTGATTTTTCTTCTATTCATCATTCCTTTTGGAATAGTTTAAATATGTCTCTTATTGCTCATAATAATTTACCCACTCCTACTATTTGGGTTATGGGTAAACGTGGTTTGGCTTCTCCCTCCTTCATTCATGTGCATCCTCAACATATAACCATTGATGTCAAGTTTGATAATATTGTGCAGCGGCTATCTTTTATGTATGGGAGTGTATGGTGCAATAGAAGATTGGACTTATGGGCTGAGCTTGGTTCAATTTCTGCTAATTTTAATGATAGTTGGTGTACCATTAGTGATTTTAATGCTGTGTTAGGAGCTTATGAGAAATCAAGTGCACCTCCTGCCTCGGGTCCTTGCAGGGAATTCAAGTCTTTCATAGATGATTGCTTACTTTCGCAGATTCCTTCATGTGGTGCTACATTCACTTGGAGTAATGGTAGACGTGGTGGCAATAGAGTTGAAAGTTGCTTGGAAATGGCTTTGGCTAATCTTCAGTTTTTTAACTCCTGGAGTGATATTTCATGCACAGTTTTGCCATAGTATCATTCTGATCACTCCCCTTTGCTTCTTCATTGTTCCTTAAAGGAGAAAGTGATTTCTCGGTTTAAATTCCAAGCAATGTGGATCTTTTATCCTGATCTTCGATAATTCATTTAGAATTATTGGTCTGATCCTATGGTGACACTCCATCCTATGCAATTGTTGGGGGCTAATCTTAAACGATTACGCATGCAGCTGAAAACTTAGAATCGTGATGTTTTTGGTCATTTAGAAGTGAATATTCAGCGAGCTCAAACTGCTTTACAAGAAATCCAATCCCACATTATTCTTGATGGTTTTTCGGATAATATGCATAAACGTGAGTTAGAGGCTCATGCAGAGTTAGATCTTTATCTTCATCAACAAGCAATTTTTCTGAAAGAAAGAAGTTGAGTTAAATGGTTAGCTGCAGGTGATCACAACACTTCTTTATTCCATCAGCAATTTGGTTGCAATAAGCTTAAGCAAGGCATTCACCACCTTATGGTTGACAGTTCTTTTATTGATGATCCCTCGGTTATTGATCGCCATATTATTAATTTCTATCATTAGCTTTTCAAAGTAGATTCTTCTGCGTCATCTAATATTGATTTTATCAAGTCAGTGATTCCCTCTCTAGTTACGGATGAAGAAAATACGTCTTTGTTGTGCTGCCCTTCAGTTGACGAGATTAAGAATACAGTTTTCCATATGGATGCTCATAGCGCTCCTGGACCAGATGGATTCACAGGTAAATTTTACAAAACCGTTTTGGATGTGATTCAAAATGAGGTTTGTTCTACTGTTTATAGTTTTTTCACTACTGGGGTGATCACTACTGGGGTGATCACTACAGGGATTAATTCTAATCTACTGATTTTAATTCCTAAAGTAGTTGATGTTATTGCTATTGAACAATTTCATCCTATTGTTCTTAGCAATTTTACCATTAAAATTTTGGCATATTGTATCGTCTTGCATGCATTGTTATAAGAATTATTTCTTATAACCAATTTGGAATTATAAAAGATCGTAATATTGCTAATTGTATTGTGGTGCTTCTGAGGGAGTTAATCTTCTAAATAAATCTTGTTTTAGTGGTAATATGGCTCTTAAAATTGATATATGTAAGGCGTTTGATACTGTTGATTGGAATTTCCTTTTGAATGTTTTGGAGGCTTTTGGATTTTCTTTGTAGTTTGGAGACTGGATTCCTAGCTTTGTTTTCTTCTGCTCGTCTATCTATTGTGTTAAATGGAAAAGCCCAGGGGTACTTTGCTTGCTCTAAAGGTGTTAGGTAGGGAGACCCTTTTTCTCCACTTCTTTTTTATCTTGTAGAGGATTTCCTTAGTCGTTTGATTACTTTAAAAGCTGAGGGAGGTTTTATTACCCCTATGTCCCATACAAGTGGCACTCTCTTCCCTACACATTTTCTCTATGCTGATGATGTGCTTCTTTTTGTTAAAGCCTCTTTAAGAAACATTCAAGCTATCTATGACATTTTCAATCTCTGTGGAACTTTTTCTGGGTAATTGGTGAATTGGAATAAATCTGAGATATTCTTTGGGGATGCTATTTCTCCTCAAAGAATTAATAAATTGAATCATGCCTTGCAGATGAAAAAAGGATCGTTGCCTTTTTTTATTTAGGGGTTCCACTTTTTGTTGGGGCACCAAAGCAAAAGTGGCTAAAGCTGGTTGCTGATAAGGTTTGTAATAAATTTTCCAAATGGAAGGGTCACTCTTTATCCATGGTTGGTAGTCTCCAATTGATTATTTCGGTAATCATCAGCTCTCTCTTCTTCATTCTTTCACAATTTATCGCTGGCCAAAATCTTTAATTTCTTCTATGGAAAGATTTATGTGAAAATTTTTTTGGACTGGTTCTGTTGACGAACAAAAACTTATCATTGTTCCTTCGTGTTATTGTTGTTTACCAATTAAAGCGGTGCCCATTATTGTTATTTTGCTAGCAATTCATCACCCATTTACTTCACAAGTTGCAACCTTGTGGTGTTCCATTATTATTCATGGTGTCTAGGTTATATGGCATGTTCAAAATACATGATCAAGCTCCTAACATTCACATCGCGCTTTGGTTGCTTTGGACTTCAATCAAAGAAAAAAAATTGTATCAAGTTGGGAGAATGTTTAACATAATTGATGAAAGGTGCATTCTTCAGTTGCTCCGTATTGAAGGAATTGTTAGTCCTGCTCCTAAGATTATTCCCATTACATGGCAAGCCCCCCCCACGCCAATGGTTAAAGGTTAACACTAACGGCTCTTCTCTTGGAGCTCCAGGGGCTGCTTGAGCTGGTGGCATCTTCAAACGGTTTCGGGCTTCCCTAGAAGAGCATTTGCTTTTGGGATTGGCACTATTTATGCTTATATTGCTGAGTTAAGTGTTGTTGTTTATGTTGTTGAAGTGGCTTGGTTAAAAGGGTGGCATTCGTTGTGGCTTGAATGCGATTCCATGTTTGTTGTCTAATGTTTTCGATCTGAAACTACTCATGTTCCTTGGCAGCTTACGCAACGCTGGCTTAAGTATTTTCGTTATGTTGATCAGATGAACTTTTGTGTGTCACATATTTATCGCGAAGGCAACTCAGTGGCTGACTTGCTTGCCAAGAAAGGAGTTTCTGCCTTTTCTCTTTTCTGGTGGGATATTGTCCCTTCTTTTTGTAATTCAGCAATTTATACTGACTGTAGTAAGCAACCTTTGTATAGGTTTGATTAGTTTTTTGCAAGGCTTTTATCTTTGATTATTCCTCTATATGACTCTTTATTTTTTAATTTTAATGTCTAAAAGTGTGTCAATCTGGTTGAAATATTTGAATGCGTTTTCTAATTTCTGAAGTCCAACTTTTTACTTAAAAAAAATTTAAAAAATTATTATATTGTATTTTAGATAAAAAAAAAATATTATATTGTAATTGATTGCATTTATTTGGTACCATTATGGCAGCCAACATTCTTTAACTCCCAAATGAAACTGCCCTACAGTGGCGAATCATTTATCATAAAACTTGATGCCCCTTCATGATCAACCATCATAATCTCATGTGATGTACTCAGGACACTTTTTAAAAAAAAATCATAATTCCATTTTTTTTAGCTTGTGAAAGGGAAGACCAACAATAATAATAATTTATAAAATTTATTTTTATATAATTTAAAAAGGAAAAACATGCTTTTTATCATGCAGTCATTTGAACTTTCTATTAATTAAAAATAATAAAATGGAGGCAATTTAACAGGATTTTTTTTTTCTTATAATAGGATTTGCTGGCAGGAGAATAAATACACAGCATGCACAATTGATTGTTGCACATGTATGATCTATAATCATCAAATGATCCTGCCCGAAAATTCTTGCAGGATTCAATGATTTATAGGTCCATAAACACATAAGAGAAAAAAAAAAAAAAAAACCCTTGGCTGCTAGCCTTATTTTGCACACAATTAGGCCCAGATGCCATAATAAATCTGAAGTTTTTGGCTAATGTCCATTTGCAGTTCCATTGCCATTGGCATGTAATCTTTGAACAAGTTCATCAATCTTCCGGAATTGGTATGGCCATGCTGTATTGTACAGAAACTGGCGAAGATCGTACCTATTGTCCTCTGGTGAATAGTTCTGTAACAAAATTGGTTATGTCCCGAGTTAATTTCTTGAGCAACATTGATAAATAATAGTAATGCTACTTGACATTGTAATACCTCAACATAATACGAAGGTGTCAACGTTGTCATTTTGTGGCGATTAATGGAATAATAATGGAAGAAGAGTTTCACTTTTTCAGCAACCTCTGA
>CATIWM010086036.1:0-23761 GCA_949671775.1 Mallotus repandus | reverse complement strand
AGATTTATTCAGATTTGTACTTTGAGCCCAAATTGCTTGAATTAGCATGTGTAATGCTTCCTTCATCTTCTTAGCACGTGCCCTTGTGATTGGACCTCCATTATAGGTCAAAGGATCTTGAATCTTTGCTAGATTAGGATTCCTTGTTGCACTAGAAGTGCCATCACAGTGGTAGTAGCGTCCACTCCCGCATATAGTGACTCTGAATAGAGTCAATCTTGATGGTGTGCATCCCCTTTATATTTGGGACAATCCCCAAGAGAATTTTAATATAAGCGACACAGTTAGGGGACATCCTATGTAGGCTCGCATCTAAAGGAATAGAATGCCTCGTATACGGAATCCTCGTAACAACAACAAAAGAAACTAGGTCAAGGGTGAACTCATCAAAAGAGAGGTGGAATGTATGTATGGTGCCAAACCATCTCTCCATCAAAGCATGCAAGGGTTGGTAGTCAGTCTGCCCCTAAGTATCTGGAAGGGCAAGGATGAAATTTGCAAACCCGGTATCGTGAATACGAGCCTTGATGCCATCCAGGAAACTGTCGTACCATATGCATGCACCGTGGAAATGCCCAACACCTTTGAAAGTGTGGGAATAGAGCTACAATATAAAATAGGGAGTTGAATTATCAGTCTAGCTAAGTAAATTTGAAAAAAAAATTGAGTTTCTGGTGAAGAGGCGACTGCCTCTAGGCATAAAGGCGATTGCCCTATCGAAGGGACGTCACCTCCTCACTAGGAGTTGATCGCCCCTTTTGTAGTTGCCTAAACGTGAAGAGGTGAATGCCTCTTCTCTAAAAGGTAGTCACCTCTTCGAAGAGGCGATGCCTTTTCATGCCAGGAAGCTGACACCCAAACTCGATTTTTATAATTTTATTCAATTAATCAAATTTCTCTTGGTTAAATTGATAAACATTCATTTATAAACAATAACCTAACGTTATTTCATGTTTTTTACAGGAAAAAATTGAAGAAATTGGACACTAACCTTTTCAGTAGCTAATCCATAGCTATAGGATTGCACATCTGCCATAAGAGGTACCTCATCCTCAATGTTGAAGCTAAAGTTGCATAAAGGGCGTACTGGAAGTGGTACTGGGTCCCATACAGTTAAATCTAGGGTTCGTGTGGCATCCATAGTGATTGAAAGTGATGGAAAATGAAAAGGAAGAGTGATAGAAAGAAAATAGAATTTAAAGGTAAAAGTGAATTTGAAAATTGAGGAAAGGAGGTATATACATAAAAGAGAAAGGAAAGAGGGAAGTCTTATTAAGAAAGAAAGAAGGAGAATGGAAAAGCCCATTAGTTAAGAGAAGAATGGCCCATGAAATAAATATCCCCAATGGAACTCATAGAAAAAAAAGTATGAAGAATTACCGTTTCACTTTTTGGGTGTACCCTAAAATTGATATTGAAAAATTAAAGATTTCCTGATCAAAGCATTAGCAAAGAAGTGTCTGTTCGGGTAATGAATCCCCGAAGTGCATATTCTTCAAGACGTGTCTGGCCGGGCAATGAATCCTTGAAGTACGTCTTCTTTACCAAGTGACTGGTAGGGCAATAAATCCCCAAAGTTCACATTTCAAGAAGTGTATAGTCAGGCATTGAATCCTTGAAGTGCATCGTCTTCACTAAGTGACTGGTCGAGCAATGAATCCCTGAAGTTCACATTTAACGAAGTATCTGGTTGGGCAATGAATCCCCAAAGTGCATCTTCTTCACTAAGTGACTAGTCAGGCAATAAATCCCCAAAGTGCATCTTCTTCACTAAGTATGGTCGGGCAATGAATCCCGAAAGTTCACATTTCAAGAAGTCTCTGGTCAAGCAATGAATCCCCAAAGTGCATCTTCTCTATTGAGTGACTTCTCGAGCCAGGAAAACTCGAGAATCATGCCTCAATAATTAATGAGTAGCTAATCGAGCCAGGAAAACCAAAGGAACATGACTACTTTTTTGTCTTCTCTACTGAGTGACTTCTCGAGCTAAGAAAACTCAAGAATCGCACCTCAACTATTAATGAGTAGCTGATCGGGCCATGAAAACCCGAGGAACATAATTATGTTTCTGTCTTTTCTACTGAGTGACTTCCCGAGCTAGGAAAACTTGAGAATCATGCCTCAACTATTAATGAGTAGCTGATCAGGCCAGAAAAACCTGAGGAACAAAGCTACATTTCTGTCTTTTCTACTAAGTGACTTCCCTAGCCAGGAAAACTCAAGAATCACGCCTTAACTATTAATGAGTAGCTAATCGGGCTAAGAAAACCCAAGGAACACGACTACGTTTTTGTCTTTCTACTAAGTGACTTCATGAGGCAGGAAAACTCGAGAATCATGCCTCAACTATTAATGAGTGGCGGATCAGGCCAATAAAACTCAAGGATCACGGCTACGTTTCTGTTTTCTCTACTAATTGACTTCTTGAGCTAGAAAAACTCGAGAATCACGCCTCAACTATTAATGAGTGGTTAATCGGCCCAGGAAAACCCAAGTAACATGACTACATTTCTGTCTTTTCTACTGAATGACTTCTTAAGCCAGAAAAACTCAAGAATCATGCCTCAACTATTAATGAGTGGCTGATCGGGCTAGGAAAACTCGAGGATCATGGTCACATTTCAGGTTAAGATTTGACCTTTTGGGTTTGAATTTCTGAGGCTGGTGGTGCGAACGAACTCAGAGGTTAGGTATGTTTTCTCCTTAATTTCATCTTGCATGTTGCTTTTTTGAAAATTAATTTTAATCTATTTTTTTGAAAAAGCAAGGGGGCAAACTTTGGATACCTTCGATTTGGTTGGCCCGTAACAAAAGCCCGATGATGAGATATAATGAGTTCTGAATGTAAGAAGGGCTCGAAACCTTCTCTAGTATAGACTTGAAAGCCCAAAACTTTAGAACCATACCCAAAACCTTAGAACCAAGCCCAAAATATTCCAACCCAAGCAAAAAGCCCATTAGCCCAAAGGCCAAACCCAGGCCTGGGCCGATGAGGTGATCGCCTCACCGAAGAGGCGATCACCTCTTCAACAACACTTCAGTGAGGCAATGCCTCATCAAAGAGGCGGTGTATCTTTATGGCCTACCTCTGGTTCATTAAATGCCATTTATGGCTATAGTAAACATAAGGTGGGCCCACATATCACACACTTGGAGATTTTGGACATAAAAATGAGACTTTTAAGGAAGGAAAAGGTGGGAAAAGCTAGGGGAATGATGAAGAATGATGAAATTTTATCTTAGGGTGTTTTTTTTGGAAAATGCAAAAGAGAAGGCTAAAGGTTTAAAAGAGAGATTTTTAGGCTAGTTTAGGGAGGTTAGTCATTTTTCACAGAACAAAAGAAAAGAGAGAAAAAGGAAGAACATTTTAAAAGAGAAAACAAGAGAAAAGAAAAAGAGAGGAAGAAGAAAGAGACTTTTTAGGCTTGAGAATCCATTTTCTTAGGAATAAGAAAGGAGCTCTTGCATTCAAAGCATCTGAACAAGCAAATTAACCTCTAAGGACTCAGTTAGGAGTATCAAATGTGTTCAAATCAATGAGAATCCCCACTTTTAAGTTTAAAGTTGGTTATTTTATATAAAAGCTTGATTTCTTGGATTTCTATACTTGTCTTTGTGTTTATTGCCTATTTGAGGGTATATTAAAGTCATGAATATGTGAAATATTGAATATCAGTTGTAAATTTACGTAAACTTGCATCAATCTTTGCTTATTCTTGTCTGTTTTGAAATTTCTTAGAAGTTAAGAAATGTAGCATGTTTTTATGCCTGTTGAAGAGGCGACGTCTCTTTCACATTATGGCAACTTGAAGTCGCCTCTTAGCCAGGAGGCGTCGCCTCTTAGCCAGGAGGCGTCGCCTCTCTACCAGAGTCTTGCATGTATTAGTCTTTAGTTTCTTTCATTATTTTGCATGATTTACATTTATCACTCACTTGTTCCGTGTTATATCCCCTGCCTTACATGAAGTTACCATGATATTAGGAGTAATTAGATACCGATTCATGTTTAAATGAGTATTTATGCCTATTTTGAACAATTTTAACTTAATTCACTTTTTGTAAATAATAATTGTCATTTTGTTAGAAAGCCCTTGAGTTTTGTAGGAATCTTAGAATGATTTTAATCAAATCATTAGGAGTCCATCTCCTTAATTAGTTCTTGAGAGGATTTCTTGATGATTTAATTTTGATTTATTATCGGTTTATTTATAGTTTATTTTACTTTTATTTGAAGTAAAATGTTGTAACCCTTAATTCCTTCCCCATTTATTTGATATGTATTTGTGTAATTTATTGTTTGCTTGAATGTATGGGCCATAAGGATGTAAATGGAACTAATGTGCAAATTTGAACTTCAACATAAAATTGGAAATAATTGGAATTCATACAATAATGAGGAAATAATCTAATAATCAAAGGTAATAAAATATAAAACACATACGGAGGTCAACCGCAAGGTTGGGTAGGCATTCAAAACTCCATACCCAGTTTTCGAACTCGATCTCTGATGATGGCTTTTGGGAACCTCCGTGGAATCCAGTTTTTGTACAGTGTGTTCGGGCTTTCATCCAGGTGGCGACTCCATCTCCATAATGGGCCCCAAGCACATTTTGTATTTCCTAGCAGGCCCTGAGCTTGCACAGTGTCGTGGTCGCCAAACATTTGGGCGCGCACTAGACCCCGCTGCCTACACCTACCTAGCTCAAAAGCCAATTCACTCCCTCTTGGCACTTGTAGAATTACAAGATTAATAAATAAAGCTGATATTTTTAGATTAATAAATAAAACTAATATTTTTTTTCTAAAAATATATATCACTTAATTATAAATTTTTTAAACAAATTTAAGCCTACATACTAATTATTATTTTTCAAAAGAAATTTATATTTTTCTTCAAAATTTATTAAAAATTTTCTTAAATTTTTTTATAAACCTAAAGTTTTTTAAAACTTTACAATTAAGTCATATACATTCCAAAAAATTTCATAAATTTTAATCATTAATTTAAATATTTTTTATTTGTCAACTATTAAAATTAAATCAATGAATAAAATTTAATTATTGAACTGTTAAAATTAAGTTATGAATAAAATTGATGAAATTTTCATATTTATATCACTTAGTTCTAAAGTTTTAAAATTTTTAAGCCTAAAATTATTTTAAAAAAATTTTAAAAACTCAAAAAAGAATTTTAAAATTTTTTCTAACGATTATTATATAGGATTAACATTTTAAAAAATTTTAATTTTTTAGAAAAAAATTATCAATTTTATTTATTAATCTAAAGTATTTTTTTTATTACTTATCCATTAAATTAAAATTTTGTTTAACTTATAGGATTTAAATGTAAGAGCTTTTTAAGAAAATGTCCAATATGATCGAAATTTAGAAAAAAAGTTCCTATTAGAACAAAAAAAAAAAAACCCCTTTAAGGTCCAATGTTAACTTCGGGTATAGTTGAAAGTCCAATTTAACATTTTGGTCATATTTATATCTATACAAATAAAATTATAATGGTTACATTTATTTTTATTTAATGAGTTATAATTATATTTAATTTTATATTTTTTATAAATAATTTAAACTCAAAAACTTTGTTTTGAATTATTATATTCATGATGGTTTAATTTACAGTTAAATACAATTTTAAAATTTTTAAAATTTCCATTTAGTTTTTAAACTTATAAGACACCATTAAACTCATTTACAAGAATTTTTTAATTAAATTAGAATATATATATATATATATTAGGGAAATTTTATAATACCCTGAAGGTATGGATGCTTTTAATTTTTTAGCCATTGGATTAAAACATAAATTATAGACCATTAGATTCAAATTAAAAAGAAGACCTACAAACTGTAGAGAATGTTACCCTCACAGTTAATAAAAATATTTTTCTAACGAAACTTTTTTTTTTTAACGATCCAAGTTATAATTATAATATCATCATTTTTAAAACTAATAGACTAAAACATAATATATGGTGAACCATAAAATAATATATGATTGACCACAAAATACTAAATAAAAAATATAGTAGGGAAAATAAATTTCATTAATTTTTGTAGTGGTTAACCACACAATATCACAAAATATCAAGTAAAAAAACAAAAGAGTATATATTTTGCTAAATATTTCTGTATTATAGAAAATTCATAATAAAATGATACTTGGTTGACCATAAAATGATATAGGTTGACCACATACTATCAAACAAAAAAAAATTTGGTTGACCATAGAAAATCAATTCTTATTATTTTTGCAAAATTAATTTAATATTTTAATAAAAATATTATGATTTAATTATTTTTTGTAAAATTAACATCAAAAGTATTTTAATTAAAATTAATTTAAAAATGTTAAAGTATTAAGAATTTAGACTAGAATAAGTTTGAATTTTAAATAATTAGTGATAGAATATGTTTTAACTTGATTTGCTATATTTAGGTTATTGACATGTCTTAGGATTATCTTCCATAGTAAATGACATGTTCTCAAAAAAAAATGACATGTTTCACTTTTTCTATATTTTTTTTTGGTACTATTCTACTGTCGCTTTACTATTTTGTTATTTTTCCATTATATTTATCTTTTTAGATGTTGTATAGCACATGGATATAAATCTTGTTATGATAATATATTTTTTTTGAAATGATTGGTAGTTTTATTAAGAATTATCAAAAGCAAGAACAAACATTAAGTAGTCAGGTGGGTATTCCCAAATAACAATGCTTGACTGATAAAGAGATGCCTTAGCACAAATGTGAGCAGCTTGGTTTTCCATTCTTCTAATGAAACGAAACATAATATCAACAAAACAATGAATCAAAGATTTGCAGTCACTAATAATCAAACCCATTCGAGAAGGATCTACCTTAGTATGAAGACAGCAAACCACAGTATTGGCATCACATTTAACAACTACTATGTCATACCGCTTCTCTTTCGCTCGACTTCTGCCTCTTTAGGACCAAAAGAACCAGATAGGCTCTGAAGTCTTGCTGCAATGAACTCTCCAATAGAATTTCGAACAACACACCCCAAGCCCACCTTATTTCCCCATTTTAGTACTGCCGCATCAACATTTAATTTCAAGTATCCATCAGCAGGCTTATTTTGCTATGGATGGATGGGTGTGTGTTTGTATATAATTTGTCATACCAAAACTAAAGCAATGCAAAAAGTGTAATGGGTGTTAGTTAATAAGAAGTAGCTAAGAAGAAATGGCTTTTCGAACTCAGAATCTTTATTTAAAGAATGATTTTTGTTTAAGTTCCAGATTATCTCTCATTTGTTGAGCGATTGGGTGGTGACTACTTACATGAGACTTTTTTAAGTTTTCAAAAGGATTCTCACTTCATCCTTAAAGGCATATTTGATTCTCTTTCCAGTGTCAAGGTTGCATCTCACTTTGATCTTTGAACACCTCTGGCTCACTCACAATGGTGACTCCACTGAAGATTGAAGATATATAATGATTTTGAAATGAGCTACTTCTTATGGTATTCCTATCTTTAAGGTATTATATAAGTGCACAAGTTACAATTGATTAACTTACAATGTGGTTAACTAAATCATAAGAAAATTCATCCTCAAAAACTTTACAAATAAAATTCTAATTTAAGTTAGAATAGAAAGTTATAATAAGTTAATTGATAAAAAATTCATAAGAGTAAATTATAAATTTTAGAAAAAAATTCAAGGTGAAATTTTCAAAACTCTAAATTAAATTAGTAACAAATAAATATTTTTATTTTAAATAGTTTTTCTCTAATTCTTTTTGAAATTCAAATATACAAAATAATAATATTTTTAAATAAAACATTAATAGAAATCAATAAAATCATTTTAATAGTTTTTAGAAGATATTAAAAATTTAATAAAAAAATATTCTTCTTAATGAAATTTTAAAAAATAACATTTATTGTTAAAATATTTTTTTTAAATAATAATTTTATCTAAAAATATATGTCCATATTAAGTTAATTTCTCTAATTTATTTTTTATTTTTTTGGTCGAATCTGTAATTTATTTCATATCATTTTCAATTTTTGTTATCTTTAATTTTGAACAATCACATGAATTTGGACACTTAATTACATGTATATTCAATTTTTTTGAAGTTTTTTCTGCCAAACATCTATAAAAGAAGTAAAAGATTAAATTGATTGACTATTTATTTTTACTAATTTCGATATTTCTTGTAAACACCCCATTTATTTTTAAAATTTTAAAATATATTTTGAGACTTGCAGTGTTAATAAATATCGAGATTATTATTTTATGAAATTAAATTTGAATAATTGGTGATGAGAATTATTTTAATTATTATTTATAAAAATGTGCTAATTTTATTTTAATAAATTGTTTTATTGTGTATATTTTAAGGTAGAGAGAAAGCTAAATTGATTTTTATATTAGTATTTTATTATTATTAAAAAACGTACAGCACAAAAATAGTTTTTTTTCCTTTCCTTCTTTTCCTTTTCTTCTTCTTTCTTTCTTTCTTTTTCTTCTGCCATTTTCTGTCACCAGCAACCTGCCACTACGCCTGCCACCATCACCGGTCTTCTTCTCTCTTCCCCGGTTTCAATTCGGTTCGAGCCGATTTACACTTTTCTTGGCCGGTGACTTTTCCGGCGTCCTCAGCCGCCAAGCTTGGGCTCAAAAGCTTCCTCATCCTCTGGGCTACTCAATTCCTTAATTTGTTTAAGGAATTAACTCCGGTAAACCTCTCAAAATTTGATTTTTAGATTATGCGTTCTTGAGTAAAATGGTTGGTTTGAGCTTGAATATGATTTTATTAGGTGTTGGTACTTTAGGATTAATTGATTTAGAAGTTATGAGCTACCTATTGATGATTTTTATTTATTTTTCTGAAATTATTTTGAAATTTGTAATATTTCCAGTGATCGGAGTTACTGTTCTGGTACCGCTCCGGTTTAGGGTTGAATATATTTTTAATAAATTCTAATGATTATTTTGAGCAAGTTTTATGAAGAAAGTTTATTAAAATTATGTATAGAATTTTTATGTTAAATTTTTGAAAGTTTATGTTAAAAATGGATTTTTCGAAAAATTAGTGAATTTTATATTTTTTTTGAAATTAATGTAAATTAATATGTTTTAGATAGTATTTGAGTAATAAATAGTATAAAAATAATTTTTATGAATTATTTTCTATTTTTAGTTAATTATTAGTAATTTTCAGAAAATATATGAATAATAAGTTTAATTATTATTTTAAGGTTAACTGAGTTATTTGCTAATTTTATAACGTATTTAAGTAATTTAAATGATTATTTGCAATAAATTTTAATTTAATTGTAAGATTTGAATTATATATGTTATTTAACAAAAATTTAAATATAAGTTAGAATTTTACTATTTAATAGAAAATAAATATATTTTATAATTTATTGTGGAAATAATTTGAATTGTGGTATTTAAATGAGATTTTATGATTTTTGAAAAAATTGTATTATTTTTATTAATTATTGTGAATTTGGAACTCGGTCGGAATTATGTGTAGTTTGGGAGTCCGACCCGAGTGTGGTTTTGTATAGAATTGTCACGACCCGAACCGAAGGTTCGTGACCAGCACTAGGGATTGAGGATACATAAGGTAACCGAATCCCATAGTAAGCCTTAAAAATTTTTCGCGGAAATAAACAATACATTAAACAATAAAATAATAAATGCACAATATTATAAAAGCATAAAACAATATTCTTTATTCAGTTTAGATACAATACTTAAAAGTCAGGTATAAACAAAATAATGATAATACAAATCTGAAATTTAACTACTGTGGTGTCTAGAATTTAATTACACAGTATACAATCTAAATTAACATACACAATGCAGCCGGTGAAAAACGAACTCGGCGCAAAAAATGAATACTAGTAGACTGACTGTGAGGTCTTGAAAAAATAAATTAAGGGGGAATCAGACGTCACTGAGTGAATCAATTTTATAAAATGCATGCTGGTTTTAAAAACCAGTTATTTAGATTCTTTCTAAAATAAAATAGAATAAAATAATTATGATTATTAGCATCATTTACTTTTCTCGATAATATTTATATCGAGTCTCTTTAAAACTTCTTAAATCAATTTAATATGAAATTCTCGTATAAAGCATTTAAAATACTCATTTTGGTGGAAAACTGGTAGAACCCTAAACCATTATTCTAATAGCCTTTCGGCTCTCTTAATCCAAGTGACTGCCATCCCGAGAGCAAAGCATTAACCGAGTTACTGCCACAGTCATTTCACTTATTCCATATTGGATGTCCCAAGAGCAATGCATCAACCGAGTTACATCCCTTTTTCATATCATTTATCGGTCCGAGAGCAATGCATCAACCGAGCTCAATCATATACACATATATCATATACTAAATATTACTCGTGCGCATGTGATCCTAGTGATACCCACTGGGTAGCACGTTCTACCATTATCTCCAAATCAAATTTGGATTATAAATATTTAAATCAAATAAATAAATAATTCATAAAAAATGAATAAATAAGCAATTTAATAAATAAATCATATCGAATAATTTATCTCGTAAACATGCTTTATTTTTATTACTAGAAAATTTCACTTAAATACACACAACACACAACTTATAAAATTCAACTCACAGGTGGAGCATGTCGGGCGACACGTTCTCTGCTGCCCTTGTGCTACTACTCGTGCCCCGGAGTTCTCTAAAATAATTAATATTTATTTAAAATATGCTTGTAAAATAATTAAATAAATTCATGAAATGAAGGAATGATGAAACTGACTCAATCTAAGACACAATGCTAATCAGACTCAGAATTACGATACATGTCGATGTTACGCTTTACGAGAATCTACTAAAAATTCGGCAGAGTCTCTCTTGTAAAACGGACAACCCTCTACTAAAAGTAGAGTCGATCCTGTACGAAAACACACTTCGAATATACTACACAGAACCACACTCGGGTCGAACCAAGTTCCAAATTCACAATAATCAATAAAATAATAAAATTTTTCAAAAAATTACCAAAAATCATAAAATCTCATTTAAATACCATAATTTAATTTATTTCCACAATAAAATATAAGATATATTTATTTTCAAATAAATAGTAAAATTCTAACTTATATTTAAATTTTCGTTAATAAACACATATAATTCAAATCTTACACTTAAATTAACATTAATTGCAAATAATAATTTAAATTAATTAAATACATTATAAAGGTAGCAAATAACTCAATTAAGCCTAAAATAATAAATAAACTTATTATTCATATATTTTTCCAAAAATTACTACTAATAATTAGCTAAAAATAAGAAATAATTCATAAAATTTATTTTAATACTATTTATTACTCAAATACTGTCTAAAACATATTAATTAACAATAATTTCAAGTAAAATATAAAATTTACAAATTTTTCCAAAAATTCATTTTTCACATAAACATTCAAAAATTTATAATAAAAATTCTATACATAATTTTAATAAACTTTCTTCATGAAACTTGCTCAAAATAATTAGTAGAATTTATTAAAAATATATTATTTCCGAGCCCGAAACGGTACCAGAACAGTAACTCCGAGCACCGGAATAGTGTAATTTCAAAAATAATTTCAGAAAAATAAATAAAAATCATCAATGGATAGCTCACAACCTCAACAACAAATAATCCTAAAGCACCTATACCTAATAAAATCATTATCAAGCTCAAACTTACAAACTAACCTAAAAACACATAATTAAAAAATCTAAATTTGAGAGGCTTATCGGAGTTAATTCTTTAAAAAAATTAAGGAATTGAGAAGTCCAGAGGATGAGGAAGAGAAAGAGCCCAAGTTTTCCTGCTGGGGACGCCGGAAAAGTCACCGACCAAGAGAGGAGAAATCCGGCCAAACCGAGAAGAAACTGGCGGAGAAAGAAAGAGAAGAAGGCGACTGGCTGGATGGCGACGAGGTAGTAGTGGCACGACGGCAAGAAGGTTGGCGACGATGGCGAGATAGTGGTGGCAGTGGCTGATCATAAATGGCGGAGAGAAAGAAAGGAAGAAGAAAGAAGAAGAAGAAGAAAAGGAAAAAGGAAAGAAAGAAAAAAAAATTATGTTGTGCATTTTTTTTAATATAATAATAATAATAAAACACTAATATAAAAATCAAATTAACTCTCTCAACCTTAAAAATATACACAATAAAAGGCAAAATAATAATTAGCTAACAATTTATTTAAAATAAAATTAACACACTTTTATAAATAATAATTAAAATAATCCTCATCACCAATTATTCAAATTTAATTCTACTAAATAATAAATCTCAAATTTATTAAAATATTTATTAACACTGCAAGTCTCAAAATATATTTTAAAATTTTAAAAAATAAATCGGATGTTTACATCTATAAACGTTGGAATAAGTTTGCTATTTTTCATAAAGTCCACATACATGATTCCCCTCTTAGGCATCATTCTTTGTTGTTCCATTTATTACTCTCAGGCACCAATTATTTTAAATGCTCCCATCATAGCCTAATCATGCTCATCTACCTCTCGAGGGTCTATTTTTACTTTTTCATTTTGGATTGCCCTTATAGCACTCAAGGCTCCTTTGTAAGGGCATTCTGTAGCTTGATGTGATCCACTATATAAGAAAGACTTTATGCTTGAAGCATTCCTCCTTAAGGGTTTTTTAGACCCTAAGGTTTGCATTTTATTGGCCAAAGTTCCTCTCATTGAAATTGGGATAGTTTCTATCTTTATCTCCCATGTTTCCTATTCTCTTATTTGATCTCCCAAAGTTCCTACTCTTTCGCTCAAAATTTTTATATTGGTTTATTAGTCGACATGTGTTCCCACTTGAACTTCTTTGCCACTTAATTGTATAAGTATCCCCTTCGATAAAAAAATTGACTTCCCTCTTGTAACCACATTTTGAGTAATCTTTGTCATGACCCGAACCCAAAGGGCAAGTGCCCAGTATTTGGGAGTGGGAAAGCGTGAAGCTTCCAAAACCCGTAGTAAGCCTTAGAAATTTTTCATAATAAAAACCAATAAGCTTCTTAAATTTTAAAGAAAATCCAGTAGAGTTTTCTTTGTACCGGGACAAAATCAATATCTGTAGAAAGAGAACAACACTTACAAAATGTTTTCCAAACAATAATACTCCACAAATACTCTAATAATCCACACAAATACATATTTCTCCAACACAAATAAAAATCCACAATACATGATATACAAAATAGTCTACTACTACTGCGGTTTTCTAGAATGTAATTAAACAATACATATCAAATAGACCTACATAATATAGCTGGAGAAGAAGAAACCTGGTGCAAATGACGACCAATATCAGACTGACTATGAGGTCCTGAAAAACTAAAATTGAGGGGAATCAAACCTCACTGAATGAATTAGTTTAATAAAATGCATGCTAGTTTAAAATATTTATTTAAAAAATTAAATAATCATTTAAAACCCTTTACTTTTTTAAAAATTATATTTATATAAAACCTTTCCAAAATCAGAAATGTCTTTGATACAAAGTCGCTCAAAAAAAATTCATATAAATTAAAACCATTGGTGGAAAAATATGGTAGAACCCTAAACCTCCATTCTACTAGCCTTTCAGCTCTCCTTAATCTAAGTGACTGTCATCCTGAGAGATCAATCTCAATTGAGTTACAACCGCAGTCCAATTACTTAATCCATTTTCAATGTCCCGAGAGAACAAGCTCAATCAAGTTACATCTTAATTTTCGGCCCGAGAGCACAAGCTCCACCGAGCCACAACCATAACACTGCCCAAGAGAACATTATCAACCGAGCCAATCCACATATATCTCAGAATTAAGACCATAACCAGTGGGCACGTGGTCCTGGTGACACCCACCAAGTGGCACGTTCTACCATTTTTCTCCAAATCAATTTATATTATTAATAATTAAAATAAATTAAACAGAATAAACTAAATTCAACCATAGCATCTTTCCAAAATACTATTCACAATAATAAAATAAAGGAAAAATTACATAAAAAAAACCCCAACATTTTGTGGTACTTTCAAATTAAACCCGATTCAATTTTTTCTATCAATTAAAACCACAACTTTTCAAACGTTAACAAAATAAACTCTCTGTTACGAAATCCGTAACAGAGTGCTGATGTCGCAGTTAGTGGGGCCAATTTTTCTGACACGTTGGAACCTATAGGTGCTGAATGGATTAACCTTTATTAAACTTGCAAAATAAACCCTAACCTTTGTTAAACTTGCCAAATAAACCCTGACACAAAATATTTAAATAATTTTAATTAAAATTTTAAAATTTATTAAAATTATTAGAATAATTTTAATAAAATAAATAATAGAAATAATTATAAAATTCAATGCTTTATTATTAATAAAATATTCTTAAATATTTAAAAAATTTCTAAGAATTACAACACATAATTTAACATATACTTTAAAATTAAGAAAACACAAAAGTATAACAATTCAAGAAATACTAAAATGGATAACCTATTAGTGATAACTAATGAAATTGTTTTTGCTATTAATTTTCCTCTAATTTGATAAAATTAAAACTAAAACTAATTTATACAAAAATTATTTTTATTTTTATTTTATATATTTTATTATAAATATTTTCTTATTGTATTTTTTTAATATTTTTATATTTTTAAACTTTTCATATTTTTTTAATTATAAAAACACAAATAAAAAAATTTCATAACAAAATACATAAACTATAAAGATAAAATAAGTTTTTTTTTTATAAAATAATTTTAACTAGGGAAAATTGGAATATAATTGATCTCAAAAAAATTTGATCAGTTAACAATAATAGTTTCTCCTTTTTTAATTTTTTTGAATTTTTAAGAATATTTTATTAATAATAAAGTATTAAATCTCTCACTTATTTCTATCATCAAATTGGATTGAAATTAATCACAAAATAATTTCATTAGTTATCACTAATAGGTTATCCATTTCTGTACTATTCTTTTGAATTTTCATATTCTTATATTTTCTTAATTTTTAAGTATATGTTAAATTATCTGTTGTAATTTTTAAAAAAATTTTAAATATTGAAGAATATTTTATTAATAATAAAGCATTGAATTTCATACTTATTTCTATTATTTATTTTATTAAAATTATTCTAATAATTTTAGTAAATTTTAATTAAAATTATTTAAATATTTTGTATTAGGGTTTATTTTGCAAGTTTAACAAATGTTATGGTTTATTTTATAAATTTAATAAAGGTTAATCCAATCAGCACTTGTAGGTCCCAATGTATAAGAAAAATGGGTCCCACTAACTGTCACATCAATACTCTGTTAAAGATTTCGTAACGGATGATTTATTTTGTTAACGTTTGAAAAGTTATGGTTTTAATTGATAGAAAAAATTAAATAGAATTTAATTTAAAAGTATTCAAAAAATTGGGGTTTTTTATATAATTTTTTCTAAATTTTTATTTTAACTTTAATGTAATTTATTTGTTCTAAAAATTAATTTTGTAAAATATATTATAAAAAATTTGAACCAAATCGAACCGGTTCGAAACCAAAACTGAAAACGATCAGTTATGAAATCGGTCATGTGCCTAATTTTGGTCTAAATTCTCTAGTCTTGAAACCGTGAATCATTGGTTCATGAACTGAAATTGGCAGTTCCAAAACCCTGACCGGGGCTAGCACTATTTGAACTAAAATGTGGGTATTTTAGTTTAAAGTTCCTTTAGTGTATATGACTGGTTTTGGCATTCTAGTTGTAACATAGTACGTCTTTGAACTTCTTTTGTTGTATATGACTGTGGGTGGACTTTTTTTAACTTTATTTTACAATATATTAAATTGTTCTGATTATGATCTCAAGATGTCTTTTACCTGTAATTTGCAAATAAGTTGAGTGGGTCAAGAATAGGATATTTTATGTTATCGTATAAAAAAAGATTGCCCTTGCAGTGATTCTAGATCATAATTTCACTATGCTTCGTGTGTCCGATCATGGACAACTATCAGCCTTAGGAAGCCTATGAGAAGCGTGTAGAATTTTTATTTATTAATTTTCGTGCGTTTGATGTAAAATAAAAGCTTATTTTAAACTTTATTTATTAAATTTATAAAATTAGTTACATAAATTAATATATACTAGTCCTTAATTCACACGGTATTTAAATTTTTGATAATATATACATTTTGATGTAATTATTAAGTAAGTTTAATAAATTAAAAGCTATAAATCAATTAAATATAAAAGTAAAAGTTTAAAAAGTTATTATAATAATTTTATTTAATAATTTTTATAAAAAGTACACATATATATTTTCAATATGTATAGTAGTAATAATAATTAAATAAATAAAATAAAAAAATAGAAAATAATTGATAAGTTACAAATTTTTATTTATGTTAAATAAAAAATATATTTTTAATTGAATAAAAGATGAATATTTTAATTAGAATAAAAGACATAATTTCTGATGAAATAGAAGAGTTGTGTTTTTAGATATAATATAATTAAAGTGTTTTATATAGAATAAAATATATGTATTTTAAAATAAGAATTTTATAAACAGAAAAAGGTAACTAAATAAATTAAAAGTGAAATATATTACATTAGTTTTATTTTCTTTAATTTTTATTGTCATTATTTTTAAATATAATTGGATTTGTTTTGAGAATTATTAAATTACTATTGGAGTATGTATAATAGTATTTTAGTTAAGAAAGTTTTTAAAAATAGAATTTATAATCATTTAGTAAAAATTATTGAGTGATTTAGAATAAAAAAATATGTATTATATAAAAACTTTTAGAATTTGAATAGTATTAGAATTTATATATTAGTGTTTTAATTAAAAAATAATACTAAGAAATTATAATAAATATTTTTTAATAAAAATTAGGATTTTTAATGGTTTGACATATTAGTTTTTCAAATGAATACTCAAATATGAAGATAAACACTTGTTAAAATTTTAGTTTAATAACTTTAGAACTCAACATTTAATATATATATATATATATATATATATATATTCTATTAGGGATTTTTAAATAAATCTTAAATGTATGTGACTTTTCTTGTTATGGAAAAATCTATAATTATAAGTATTTATTTATTTCATTCTAAATAAATTGTATGATTATTATTTAACACTAGTTGTAATAATTTACTTACAAATAAAATTTAATTTAAGATTTATGAAATAAATTTTGTGATAAATTTGATTATGTTATAAGATTTCCTAACTAAGCTAATCTTTTGGTTTGTTCTTTTTTTTTTTGGTAAATATAATCTTTTGCTTTGTTCATGATAATTAGTTTAATTTCAAAGTCAACCTCCAAATTTCTTCTTGTCACTCTCAACATATATGTCGACTAACAACAACAACAACAATAAAAATAACAATAATAAAGGATTAATACGTTCAATATACTAACTTACCCAACCACATTTACTTACTCTTCTTTGTATGATGAACCTAATATATCTTGGGCATAGCAATAGCCAAAACTCAGCAAGGGATATATATTAATCAAAGAAAATATGTTTTTTGATATACTGAGAGATGCAAGGTAGCTTGGTGCCAAACGAGTTTCAATTCCAATGCCAAAAGAAAACCAAACTTACAGGAAATGCAGGTCATGCTCATGCAGATCCGAAAGAATATATGTGGGTAATAAGCAGACTTTTATACTTAAAGGGCTTTTTATAAAATGTCTAAAAAAATAGGTGTCATTAACATCAAATGTCTCCTTTGTTGAAAATATTACATATGTCCCTATTTTTTTTAAAAATTTCATGTGTGCTTTTTTTTTTTTTGTCACTTCCATTCTTCTTCTTTTCCCACCTTCTTCTTCCTCATTCACCTCCTCCTTCTTCTTCTTCTTATTTTCCTGCGCGATTTCACTCCTTACTTTTCCTTTTTCAATTGAAATAAGTCCTCATTCACCATCATCTTTATCTTCTTCTTCTTCTTCTTCTTCCTGTGCAATTTTACTCATTTCTTTTCCTTTTTCAATTGAAATCGGTTTGCAAGTGATTAGACACAACTTTAACGGCAATTGGTTTTGTGGCAGTCTCATTCTCTTCTTCTGGGAACAAACTCCATCAATACCCTGCACTGAAATCCTTCCATCTGTATAAATGTCTGTATCAAACAAATAAGTAGACCCAACTCATAGATCTCAAAATGATCCTGTACAAATGGGCCAACGCTTGTTGGTTAATGATAACTCTGAATTAAATCTCTTGCCATGAAACCTGTATCGATGAGGAAGCTGGGTGAATGGGTGTGGTTTCCCCCACAAACACTTCAAAGATTAAGTTAGTATTTGTATGAGGAAAAATGATAATAAAGAGAATAAAGTATAATAGAGTAGAATGTTAGATGATTGCTTGCATGATGAGGTGGTGGAATGATGAATAATGGCTTGATGTAGAGTGATGGAATATGAAGATGAATGATGATGAATGATATAAAATGTATATATAGGAGAAAATATACATAAACCTGAGAGGAATAAGATTCCTTAGTCTTGTAAGATTGTCTTGATTAGGAGAGAAGTAGACTTCCTTTATAAAATAGTCTCCATAATTAGGAATGAAATAGATTACCTTCCTCTTTAGGGATTTAGATTCCTATTCAGATATCAAGAGTCCACCCCAAAAGTCTATTCAGATATTTATGTCTGAGATTTCTGGATTTCCAATAATCAATTTGAATGATGACAAGTAACTTAGTAGGTGACTTCTACATTGAGATAATAACTTTGCTTGAAATCTCTGCTGTTGTTGAAGGATAACCTGAGGTGGCCAGCCTTAATCATTAAACGTTGAGATGCTCAGTATACCAAGTCTTAGAATCACAATGTCTCAGTATAATAACTTTAAGGTGCCAGTTGGACTTCAGATGCTTGGTGTTATGAAATAAGCTGAGGGATTACCCCGTTAGTGTTATAGAAACAACTTAAGGGGACCAACTATTGTTGGGGTTTAATGCTCGGTACTATAGAAGCGACCTTCAAACCTCAATATTATAGTAAACAACCTGAGGGTGCCAGCTTCAGTCACTAGACTTAGATGCTCGGAACTATAGAAGCGACTTGAGTTTTCGAACCTCAATATTATAGAAATGACCTGAGGGTGCCAGCTTCGGTCACTGGACTTAGATGCTCAGTACTATAAAAGAAACCCGAGTTTTTTAACCTCAATATTATAGAAATGACCTGAGTGTGCCAACTTCAGTCACTGGAATTAAATGCTCGATACTATATAAGCGACCCGAGTTTCCAAACCTTAGTATTATAGAAGCGACTCGAGTTTTCGAACCTTAGTATTATAGAAGCAACCTGAGGGTGCCAGGTTCAGTCATTAAACTTAGACGCTCAGTACTATAGAAGCAACCTGAGTTTCCAAACCTCAGTATTATAGAAATGACCTAAAGGTGCCTGATGCTCTATGCTTGGTGAATGTGCATAAAGTTAGTGTCCAATGAATGAGTGGATACTCAGCATGGAGCCTTTAACCTTATGCAATTTTTCATCATTGTGCCTTGTATACTTCTTTTTCTACTAACTTCTTTGCTTCCTTTACGGCTACATCTTCCATGATTTGCTCAAAGTCAAAGATCCATTAGCTCGTATTTCTTATTTGGCCACCAAAAGCTTTTACGAATGATACAGGCCTTTCGGGCTTCTTATAATCCAGAATAAGAATAAGTTTCAACTTACTAAAATCAGTGATTTGTAAAGTTCATGGGCATGTTGCAGCTCTATGTACTCTATTTTGAGCTTTCTGACTTAATACTCAGCTTGAAGTATCCAATGATTAATTTGGCATTTGAATCCCTGCTTCTCTATGTCAACCATCTTAGAGTTTGTTATTTTTGGCTTCAACTATCTTTGAATTTTTTGCTTCCATATTTAAGTTTGGTAAATACTCTTCAATGTCTGTTATTGTAGCTGTCTTTAAGGACAAGATTTTTTAAGAGATCACTAGGAAAGATATTCATACGGCTTTCAAAAATCTTAAAGCTTCTATTTCTAGTGGTGATACTAAGTGAATGTCAGAACTTTTATCATTAAGAATGCACTAGTTAAGGCAGTTGTTCGAACAACAAGCCAATTGCATAATTTGTTACTTCATTGGCAAACTAGTAAAACCTGATTCGAAGGGCTCAGTAGTGCTCAGATTAATATGATATGAAGAATGGTAAGCAGTCAAATTCACGTAACATGATCCTGTAGTTTCAAATTATTTTCATGTAAGAGTCCTTCATTCAAATTTTTAAGTGCAAGTGGTTTACTCTCAGAGTTAGTTGCGCGAGGCACTAAGCTGAGTAAAATGGTACTGATTTTCTTGTAGTGTAAAATTTAATGAAGGTGATTGTAACTTTCAACAGATTAAAGCTCTCTAATTATCGATGTTGCATCTTTGTAGACGTTGGTTCGATAATTTCCAGGATGATATTAGGGCCACCCAACTACTCCATCCTGAGTTCTCGCTCATGGATTTGTTGAATGAGTATCAAAACATGTTATTTTCTTGTATGGATAAAGAACAAACAATCATTAGTTCTTCAGTTCACGAACAACCATTAATTCTCCAATTTGTCTAAACCTAGAATACTTAACACGGAGCAAATAAAATCCTTAATCACCCTTGAAGACTTGTGAAACTCTTTCTATCAAAATCTATCCTTCCATAGTTGAATCTAAGAGACCCATTGAATATTGTAATGAAGTCATACGTAGCATTGCTTCTATGGTTTCACATTTTATGCTAACTTCAAAGTACTTATGAAAACCATGGTTCCAGTTGCAAAACCTATAGTTCTTCACTAATTGAAGTGTAGGAAGAGATAAAAATTGACTTGAATGAACAACTTGATACATGATGCAACTTCCACACTTTAGTTATTGAATTTTTTACTTGGTTGGGTGTTTGAATTGTTAAGCAAGGTTCCAGCAAGTAATAATTCCGAATTCAATTCGGTTGCCTAGCTCTTAATTATCTTTAATGAATAAGACAAGCTAGTTTCCCACAGATGACACCACTTGATAACTCTGAATTAAATCTCTTATCATAGAACCTGCATCAACGAGGAAGCTGGGTGAATGGGTGGGGTTTCTCTCATAAACACTCCAAAGATTAAGTTAGTATTTGTATGAGGAAAATGATAATAAAGAAAATAGAGGAGAATAGAGTAAAATGTTAGAAGATTGCTTGCATGATGAGGTGATGGAATGATGAATAATGGCTTGATGTAAAGTGATGGAATATGAAGATGAATGATCATGAATTATTTGAGATGTATATATAGGAGAAAATACACATAAACCTGAGAGGAATAAGATTCCTTAGTCTTGTAGGATTGCCTTGATCAGGAGCGAAGTAGACTTCCTTTATGGAATAGTCTCCATAATTAGGAATGAAATAGATTACCTTCCTCTTTAGGGATTTAGACTCCTATTCGGGTATCAGTTAATTATCATATTTAAGTGCTCTTATGAGTTATGAGTATTTGAAGGCCTAACTTCTGTTATGGATTATGTGTTTGATTTGTGCTTTTGCATTTGTCTCAATTTGGGTGTTTTTCTTCATTGCTAAGGTTTTAATTAATACAAGCAGTGATTACGCAGAAAAGAGAAACTAAATGAAAGGTGATAGAGCTCAAGGCTTAATGCACACATTCACATTCAAACCTCAACATTTGAATCACCTATGCCTATAAAGCTGCCTCCCCACACTACAACAATTACTATTAGATCTGCGCTAGCTCTATCCTACAATTCCACCTTTAACCAACATCTCATTCTTTATTCCTATCTTACTCTCACTCCCACACATGGGCTACACAAACTCTCCCTCTTATTATATTTATCAAATTGTTAATTTTGTTTTATTTTTTACTTATTTTTTTAATTTTCTACTATAAAAAATAAAAATACTAAAATTTAAATCTTATTCTCCATGTCTAAATATGTTTATACTTTTTGTCAATTTTAAAATCATATATTTTTTACAGACAATTTTCAATTTTATTTCCTTGAATAGTTTTTTTAGAAATGCATGCAATGCTAGGGTGTTTGATGACACTATTGACTTATCTCAATTATTATTATTAGATGTGAAGCTATCACTTCAACTGAAAAACTTTTCCATAGCATTTCATCTATTGATAGTCGGCGAATAACAGATTTTTGCAACACCAATTGAAAACAAAAATTTGCAAGAAAAAATGGATGTAGTAATATTTTCTAAATATTACTCGTAAATGATACAATCTAAACAGTATATTATCTGAATATTATAAGTATCTGAAACTCAAAACAGTATCAAAAATCAATTTTTTTGACAATTAATTAAAATGAGGGAATCTAAAACCTAAAATGAACTGGGTGAACTCGTCGTGCGATGATTTAAACAAGTCTAGTTTGTAAATAATTTTTTTTATTAAAATTCATTTTTAATGTAATTTAGAAAAAAAAACACAAACAGGGGCAAAATAATATATGTTGCGAGTAGCAATGAAACTATACATGTCAGTAACATGTACAATTTTCTTGATATAAAAAGGGGGTATTTTTTATTTACATTTCCCATCAAATAAGGCTTCTCTGATTAACATGTTAAAGGTGTCTAAATTAATAGAAAATGGAGTATATTTGTGTTAAATAATTAAAAGTGGGGTATATATTTTCCAATTGTGTTAAAAATTAACAAAAATTATTAATTAAAATTTTTGTTACATAAAAATTTTAAGAAGTAATAAAGAATTATACTTAAAAACAATATATCTTCTAAATATTATTCGTATATAATACATACCTAATAGTATATTATCCGAATATTATAAGTATCTGAAACTCAAAACAATATATGAAACTCAAAACAATATTTGAAACTCAAAATCTAGCTCAAAAAAAAAAAAAACTCAAAACAATGTCTGAAAATTAAAAACAGTATCCCAAACTCTTGAATACAATACACTATCTGAATATTATATGTCTATGAAACTTCAAAATCGTATCAGATACTGAAACAGTATATTATGTGAATATTATTAAAATATTTACCCCAACCAAAAGTATATTTTCTGAATATTATTCGTATCTGAAACTCAAAACAGTATATGAAACTCAAAACAATATATGAAACTCAAAATAGTATCTGAATATGATAACTTGAGTAAGTATTTATTGTTAAAAAAATTATCCAAGAAATAGTTGGCCATGAATAATAAATTTCAACTATAATTGTATTTAATTAATTAAAATAAAAATAATTGATATATGCATATCAATTATTTTGAATCCAAGTACCCATCTTCTTTCAAATGCATGAAACTTGAAATTTTTTTTCATTTATTCTTATTTTATTATTTGTATATTTTAGTTTATTTTCCATGTATAAAATGAATAAAATAATATCAGCCTAATATATATATAAATATACAAATTTATATTTCAAAATATTTTTCTAGGATATCTTAAACTTTAATTATTTATTAAAACTAATATGAGTTATATAATTTAAATATGTTAATTATAATCTCCAAAATAGAGCACATTGCCTATATATATATATATTAATACGCAAAACGAAAATAAAAACAAAAAATTAAGAATAAAAACAAAAATAAGAAATAAAAAAACAATAAAAATTTGAAAAAATTAAGGATAACATAAAATTAAAAAAAGAAAAAAGAAAAATAATAAAAATGAAGGA